>CM064884.1:75713808-75816009 GCA_003313485.2 Penstemon barbatus | reverse complement strand
GTAACGTCTCCATTTCTATGCAGTTTTTGTATATGATAGAAACCAAATGAACGTGCTTGAAGTGAACCAGACTAATTACGAGAGCTGCAACACCGATCATCCACTACACAATTGGACTACTGGTGCCGGAAGAGACGTGGTTCCTCTCAACATGACAAAGACGAGATATTTCGTCAGTGGAAAAGGTTTCTGCTACGGAGGCATGAAAGTAGCAATTCATACCGAAAAAACCCCACCCCCACCATCATCTTCGCCTATAAGAAGTAGTTCTCCCACTCTGCTTTCTAATTTCAGAAGCCATCTTTTCGTGCCAGCTCTTTTTGCTGTTGCTGCCGCCTGGGATTCATTTCTTCTGCTCTTGTAGTCATGTTGTTGCACGAAAGAAGATTCTAGATACAGGACTATTATTATTTAACTCAATTGTGAAGAAATATTGTGATCGTGTTTCGTTTTTTGTTAGTTTTCTTATTCACATGATTAAGATTGATGAATTGTAGTTGAGAACTTTTCTTTTGTTGTTCAAGAATTCCAAAAGAAAAGAAAGTATTTGTTTGAGAATTTGAAAAGTGGTTGAATTAATTACAGAAGTGTAATTGTGTTTCTTGATTTAGATGTGGAAATGGATTGGCATGGGCTCTAAACCATGTTGGATGCAAGAAGAATCAATACCTAATGTTTTATTTAATTATTTGTGATACATCTTTTTAAATTTTGCATGTGGTAATGTACAGTCAAACTTACCTGAGCTTTATACATTGTCATAGAGTTACTATGCCCACATGAATTTTGCAGAATCCAGATCATAATATTCTCTGTTTTCACTCAAGTGAATAAAAAAAAATTCACTACTTCATAAGATTAATTAATTTAATAAAACCAGATAAAATTCAATTAGTCAAAAATGCATGTGCTAAACAGCACACAATATGGCGTCTAATTATAGCTGCTTTGATTCCCCTTCTTTCCAGAGATAATACAACAAACACTTTTGTTCTTTTTGGAGGGGAAAAAATGGAGGGCTTGAGGATCAGATTTCCGGCGGTGGTGGTGGCGGTGATGTTGATGCTTTCGGAGGAATTGGTACCGGAGGTGGCGGCAATGCGTTTCATAGCTGGTGGCAACAAGGGATGGACTAAAAATGTGAACTACAAAAGTTGGGCTAAGGGCAAGCACTTCTACTTGGGGGATTGGATATGTATGCTCTCTCTTTTACTTTAAAATATTTTCTTTTGTTTTCTATTGTCAAGATTTTTTGTCTGTTTATTTCAACTTATTTGTGATTGAAGAGGAATTCGAAGATTTGATTGAGTCAAACCCATCTAACCATAAAATTAATATAGTGTATTTGTTATGTCACTCTATTAGGAATGTAAAGAGTGTTTGCCTTATAATTATTTTGAGTTCGGTCGAACTTAGTCTGAACAAAAAATAACCATTGTGGAGTTAGGGTTCTAATAAGAATTGAACTTGGAAACTCACTTTAGATGAAATCAGAATAATCCCCAAAAATGATGTTATTTTATTTCTCTCAATCTCTCTCTCTCTCTTTTTTTTTTTCACTTATAGATTGTTTTCAGATATCTATTTTTAAAATATAATATTTGGAATATAGTGCTTGAAACTTGAAACATAACCGTTCAAATATGATAGTTGGAATATAACATTTAAAACATTATTGTTGTTGGAATAAAATGGTTGGAGTATGACTATTGAACTTTATTAAATAACATTTAGACATACTAAAAATTAAAATATTAAATTAGAAAACTATTTAATTATTGTATTCCCTCTTTGATCAAAATTTCATTTCAATACCCTTTTAGTGGCTAATACATCCTAATAATGGTTAACTAACTTGTACATTTGACAAAATCTTCTCTTAATGGATTAGAAAAAAAATGTATGTGGAAAATCACCTGTCCAAGAAATTAATTATAAAATGCTTTAAGCTGTACTAGAAGAATAATTTTTTAGCTCTTGGAGTTGGAGCTATATATAATAATTGCAACCAAACGCGCGTGACAAATCTTTTGCTGTTGATGATTATGGTTGGCAATTTGCTTGATAAAAAAATAATCTTTTTATGTATTTTACCTTTTGAATTTGAGTATGTGTCCTTTTGTGAAATACCAATCTTGCAATGTGATGAAGGGTAATATTGGGAAATTTTGGAGTTTGGTCTTGAATAAGACCCATTCTAAAGAGAAACGGGCCGGGCCTTAAATGGGTATTTTCAATATATTTGGTAATTATTAGGACATTAATAACTTTTTATTTTATAAGAAAATCCGATTTACCTTTTGCAAATTGAAGGTTTTTTGGGATTCTAAATAATAACACAACTTGGTTTAAATTTTTTTTCCTATTTTTCGATATTTTTTGTTTTGTTGTTATTTAAGTATAAAGAGGAGGATAACATTCATGTAATATAGCATGGATCGTGCGTGTGTACGTAACTTATGGTCTCTTTGTAGTTTTTGTGTATGATAGGAACATGATGAGCGTGCTCGAGGTGAGCCGAGGTGATTACGAGCGATGCATCGCTCGTCGTCCACTTCATAATTGGTCTACTGGTGCTGGAAGAGATGTGGTTCCTCTCAATGTAACAAAGACTTACTATTTCATTAGTGGAAATGGTTTCTGCTACAAGGGCACGAAATTAGCAATTCACGTCGAAAAACACCGCCAACATTAATTAAGGATTTATGTTATATATATATATTTCTTCTGTCCCGTCTTCCTCTTCTTTTTTTTTTTTTTTTTTTTTTTTGTAGTCGTGTAACTCATGTTCAATAATTCCAGAAGAAATTCTAATTCCTTTTTTTTTTTTTAAGTTTAGATATGGAAAATGGGTTACCAACCTTGACCATTATAATGGCTCAAAGCGATGATACGATTATGAGTTTAAATCATTTAATTGTTGGGATCATGCAATGTCGAGTAAAATAGTGAAAGTAATTCAAACTTGCATATATTATTTTGCTCGATTCAAACCATTTAGGGCCTATTTGGATGGGCTTTAGTCCGGTTTTGCGGGTCTCGATTTAAAAAAAATGGGTTGGGTGGTTTTTGTGAAACATTTTAAATCTTATTTGGTTAGATTTTGGATGTTGGATTTTGTGATTCTGAAAAAGTTGAACCCCATTTGAATTGATTTTGGATGATTGAGTGTGAGAAAAAATGTAGGTGACATGTATCAAATCAATGTCTTTTTTAGATGATTTTGGAGTAAAAAATAGTAAATGGTATGTATCAAATCAATATTTTATAGGTTTTATTAATTTGAATATAGATTTATGGATAAATTTATGATGAATTTCACAAATCTTACAAAATGAAAAAATTTCCACCCGATCTTGTAAAACCTGTTAGACTGAATTAAAACCCATCCACGTATTGCTTAGGGCATCTCCTATGTAAAGAGGGGAAGATGAATTTGGGAGTTTTTGGATCTAGGGGGGTAAAAAAAGTAAAAAAAAATGTAAAGAGGGGAAAAAAAGGGAATTATCCCTTCAATCTTACTGTAGACCGCTTACCGCTTCAATCTATCACTTGCCGGGCCACATGTTCATTCTATTTTTTTTTGTTTTTTGTTTTTATTTAATAAAAAATCCTTTTAATTAAAAAAAAAAATTAAAATACCTTATTTAATAAAATATAACTCTTATTTAATCTTAGTTTTATTTAATTTGTGTACTATTTTTAAAAAGTTAGTTTTAGTATAAATATATAACTTTTATTTAATAAAATCAAATTTAATGTAACTATTATGTTGGAAAATTTAATGACAATATTAAATTATTTTTATAATTTCCAAATCATGTCAATCAAGTATTTAATTGTTGTATTATTGTGCATCAATTTTAAAATCCCTTTAAAAGTTAATTATTAGAAACTCAAATTTAATTTAATTTAATTAATAAAAATGAAACCTTAAAAGAACTTTACGAACCTTACATATGATTCGTTAAATTAAAAACGATATAACCCTAACAATTAGACATCTAAAATAAATACGATTACATATCTTATTGTTATTTATTATTTATTTATTTATTATTGTTTAATTTTTATTATTATTATTGTTGCTATTATTATTATTATTATTATTATTATTATTATTATTAAGTGAGAGTGGGGAAAATGAGAATTTTAATTAAATGGAATTGATAGATTGATACATTTTAGATGAGTTATGAAAAGGAAAGGGGAAGCTGACCTTGGATTCTGAGGAGAAGCTGGACTGAGTGAGGGGAAAGGAGATGACGTTATACCAATTAGAAACACTAGTTTCAAAGGAAATAAAATGTTATTTAAAAATTAGTTGGACTCCTATTAAGTGTCTTGGGCGGTTGTGCTATTGGGCTGCTAGTCAATCATCATGACCCAAAAGAAACAAAAGGAAAAGGGAAAGAGTGGTTTTAGGGTAAATATCATTTTTGGTCCTTCTTATCATTAATTTTTTACAGAATGGTCTCTTTTATATTTTTTTCTCATCTTAGTCCTACTATGAATTATTTGTTTCACTTTAGTCCTTACTATGAATATGTATTTCACTTTAGTCCTTATCAGGTGGTTCCGATAACACGTGACATGCATATGAATATTTTTTAAGGCATTTTCGTCCGTTCACTATTGAGACTATTTGAGATATTTTTTAATTGGTGAGCAATTTTAGTGTTTGAAAAATATTTTAGGAAAAAACTTTAGTTCGGAACGAAATGTACGATTAAGTTGGATTGGAATGAAAGCATAGTTTGGAAAAAATTATATATTTAGTTTTTTTTAACTAATTAGAAAGACGAAAATATCCCTGTTAGTTTATTTGAAATGACAAAATTGCACTCATGAGCATATCAAATATTATCGGAATTGCCTTGGACCACTTGAAAAGGACTAAAGTGAAACAAATAATTCATAGTAGAGACTAAAGTGGTAAAAAAAAATAGGAGGAACCACTCTGTAAAAAGTTAATGATAAGAGGGACGAAAAGTGGTGTTTACCCGTGGTTTTAAATACTCATTTTCTTTTTGTTTTGCAAGGATTCAAAAGTATTTACTTAATTTACTTCAAGGGGGTATTCACACTTGGGTTTCACCACATTATAATTATAAGAAATAGTATTTTTTGCTGGACCAATCACCAGTTGATAAACACACATTTTACAATCTTTTCGCCATTAATCATTTTGTTACTCTATATAATGTAATAAAATAACCACGGTAAAAAAATTGTATATGTAGTAGACTTATATGGCCAAATTTGGTCAAATAAAACTACTAATTTTATGCACGCTATATCATTAATTTCAATAGTTAATCCTGCATTAATTCCATTACTATATCTGTTAATCAGAATAGGAAAAATATCTGTTAATTCAATCCCTCTTAAAAAAAATATATCAAGCACTTTTAATAACGGCTAGTCTTTATTTAAGAAAAAAAAAGAATTCCATCTGCATGTAGAACACAAAAAATACATGACTTAATTCAAAAAATTTCAATAAAAATTATGAAAAATAAAACAAATATCATGAAAAACATATTTTTTCTCTTGAAAATTATTAATCATGAAAAATATATATATTCACTCACACATCTCTCATTTTGGACTGTACTATAACATGAATATTGCATGCATCCAGCTGTTAATCCTGTGTTTGTTGGCTTTTGAATTGTACCACAATTAATTTACTTGCCTAATTTAATTTTTTTACTCCACATTTTATTGCTCATTTAACCTCTATATATAAAAAGGGAATAAAAAAGGCAGGCCGAGGTAAACGTTTGTGTTAATTTTGCTGATTAATTAACTTTAGAGAGAGAGAGTAAATAAAAGTTTGACCGGCGATGAAGGGGTATTTGACGATTGTTTTGGCGGCGGTGATGCTAACATGCGCGGTGGGTGATCGTATCAGAGTTGGAGATAAGGATGGTTGGGCACAAAATGTTAACTATACCGAGTGGGCTGCTAATCATCGATTCTATGTTGGAGATTGGCTCTGTAAGAAATTCTATGTTGATTAGCTTAATGTAAGCAAATAATATAGAACGAGTCATTTGAGTAGCGCTTAAAATAGAAATTTCTATCGTAATTTTTTTTACTTTATGGTTTCTCAAGGGTTTAATCCCTTTCGAGGCGGGTTGTGCACATTAAGTGGGTACCTCTCCCAACAGGGATTCGAACCTGAGTCCGCTACTTTGTAGTGACTAGTCCCTTCCACTATCGCAAATTCTGACAATAATTAATTACAATAAAATCTGATTGTGGACTGAATATATAAATTTTGCAGAAAAATAGACCTCGTGATATTATGCTTAAAACCCATCTAGATACAGCTTATACCAATTAGAAACACTAGTTTCAAAGGAAATAAAATATTATTTAAAAATTAGTTGGACTCCTATTAAGTGAGTTGGGCGGTTGTGCTATTGGGCTGCTAGTCAATCATCATGACCCAAAAGAAACAAAAGGAAAAGGCAAAGAGTGGTTTTAAATTTTCTTTTTCTTAAGTTGTACTTGTTGCAGTCGTTTTAGTCATTTTGAAGTTTGAATTATTTTCTTAATGATCTTTTATTTTTCAAATACACATTTCCTTTTTGTTTTGCAAGGATTCAAAGGTATTTACTTAATTTATTTCAAGGGGTATTCACACTTGGGTTTCACCACATTATAAGAAATAGTATTTTTTGCTGGACCAATCACCAATTGATAAACACATTTTACAATTTTTTCGTCATTAATCATTTTGTTCCTCAATAAAATGTAATAAAATAACCACGGTAAAAAAATTGTATATATAGTAGATTTATTTGGCCAAATTTGGTCAAGTAAAACTACTAATTTAATGCACAATATATCATTAATTTCAATAGTTAATCCTGCATTAATTCCATTACTATATCTGTTAACCAAAAAAGGAAAAATATCTGTTAATTGAATCCCTCTTCCAAAAAAAAAATATTAATCACTTTTAATTAATAACGGCTAGTTTTTATTTAAGAAAAAAAGGATTCCATCTGCATGTAGAGCACAAAAAATACATGACTTAATTCAAAAAATTTCAATAAAAATTATGAAAAATAAAACAAATATCATGAAAAACATATTTTTTCTCTTGAAAATTATTAATCATGAAAAATATATATATTCACTCACACATCTCTCATTTTGGACTGTACTATAACATGAATATTGCATGCATCCAGCTGTTAATCCTGTGTTTGTTGGCTTTTGAATTGTACCACAATTAATTTACTTGCCTAATTTAATTTTTTTACTCCACATTTTATTGCTCATTTAACCTCTATATATAAAAAGGGAATAAAAAAGGCAGGCCGAGGTAAACGTTTGTGTTAATTTTGCTGATTAATTAACTTTAGAGAGAGAGAGTAAATAAAAGTTTGACCGGCGATGAAGGGGTATTTGACGATTGTTTTGGCGGCGGTGATGCTAACATGCGCGGTGGGTGATCGTATCAGAGTTGGAGATAAGGATGGTTGGGCACAAAATGTTAACTATACCGAGTGGGCTGCTAATCATCGATTCTATGTTGGAGATTGGCTCTGTAAGAAATTCTTTTTTTTTTTTTTTTTTTTTTGTGTTACTTTTATATATGTTATAATTATAAATTATTTTAATTTGTACCCCCCCAAAAAAAAGCTATTTAATTGTGAAATTTTTAAAACGAACGAATTCTATATAGGCATTCATGGGAAAAGGAATGAAAAGTGTGAACATACTATTTCACATAGAAATTGAAATAACACAAAGGTTTTTTTTTTTTCTAATTAAATTATAATAAATTGAGTTTGTGCTAGAATTTTGCATATATTATCTTATTTTCTCATACTATATGGTTTGGCTGCATAATAGTGAGTATGAATAATTCGATGTAAGTTTATTGATTGATTAGCTTAATGTAAACAAATAATATAGAACGAGTCATTTGAGTAGCGCTTAAAATAGAAATTTCTATCGTAATTTTTTTTTTTTTTTTTGGTTTCTCAAGGGTTTAATCCCTTTCGAGGCGGGTTGGACACATTAAGTGGGTATCTCTCCCAACAGGGATTCGAACCTGAGTCCGCTACTTTGTAGTGACTAGTCCCTTCCACTTTCGTAAATTTTGACAATAGTTAATTACAATAAAATCTGATTGTGGACTGAATATATAAATTTTGCAGAATTATATTACTAATGCAAATAGCTAAATTTTATACATAGGCGTTTGAAAATCAATCCTAAATGTTTTCATGGCATTGGGTAAAATTTCACAAAAAAAAAAAAAAAAAAAAAAAGTTTTCAACCCTTCGTGACATTTGGGTCTATTTCACAAAAATTACAATTGACCAAAAATATTTCTCATTTCGAATAGTTAAATAATTTCAAAATCATAATAAATTCATAAGAGTCACAAGAGCTCCTACTGCTAGGCCAAACTCTTCGTTTTCCTAATGTTTTTTTCATATATACTTAGAATTTTGAGAAGCAATGAATTTTAGTCTTTATAAGACCTTACATTGAGATTTCACTAATTAATTTTCATATTATGTAATTTTGTGATGCAGATTTTATATTTGACAAGCGTTACTACACAGTGTTTGAGGTGAACAAGTCAAGCTATATTAGCTGCAACGATAAGGATTTCATATATAACATCACAAGAGGAGGAAGAGATGTATATAAACTAAGTGAAGCAAGGCCTTACTATTTCTTGAGCAGTGGAGGTTATTGTTGGCATGGAATGAAGCTAGCTATCAATGTTGAACAACAACCAATTCATCCCCCTTCTCCTTCACAATCACCTCACAAAAACGGTGCTGCTTTTCCTCGAGGAAACGATGGCAATACGTTTATAACTGCGTTATTTCTGATATCTACGATTTGGGCCTTCTTTTCTTTTTAAGTATGTTATGATTGTAGTATGCTTTATGAAAAAAGTTATTGATTAGAAATTTTATTTGAGCAATAATTAAGTTGTTTAAGTTTAGTTTCATTTTTTTAAACTTTAGATGAGCTTTAGAATTATTTTTTGAGTTCTGTCTAATTTTGAAGTACACTTTGTTGTTGTGCAACACAATTTTTGCATTTAAATATTCTTAGAAATAATTTATTTACTTCAAAATATAATCCAATGAGATATAAAAATACAATCTCTTTAAGATAATTTTTTGAGCTGTGTAATTGCTAGCAGATATCAATCCAATCACAATTAATATTTTTTAAATTAATTGTCACATTTGATTCTCAATGCATTTTTTTTTTTCAAATTTATCATATTTCAATTCTTGGCTGACACGTTTGTAAATGTACACAAAAATTAATAGCATGAATTAAAACAATCATTTAAATGATAGTATTTTGTATTGGAACAGTAAATAATTAAAGAATTTCTTAATCTATGTAAAAAGGCCAAACGTGACAATTTAAACGAAACGTGGTGATGAATTATTTCAAGTTTAAACCATTAGTCCCTTCACGAGCTTTAGTTTGTTAAAATCAAGAGTTAATTTGAAAGTTTGGTAAAACTGCAAAAGTAATCCTGTAACTTTCGGAGCCTTTAAAAAATAGTCATGTAACTTCAATAGACACATACGTAGCCCTTCGTAACTTCCATCTTATTTTAATTTTGGCCATATCTTTAAGTAAATTTCAATTTTTTTCCTGCACTTACAAATTTCAATTTAAGTAATTTACCTAACTTTAGGGGAGGTGGAGGTAATTATCCCAATGATTAATCGGCCTGAGTCTTTCTAGTTGGGTAGTTGGCCCAAAAAAGAATTTCTTCAACTGCAACCATCGCCCATCAGAGGACCCGCCTTCTCTCTTTTAAATTTGCCAAACAGAATTTGCCAAACAGAATTTGCCTATATTTCCACCTTTTCTTGTTTCCCAAATTTGCCCAAATATTACAAAAAGCAAACAACAATTGATTGAAAATTACAGGACCCCACGAAATGCGTATGCACCCCTCTTTTTCTCGAATAGTTCGGGGCTACCGTTTTGGTACTGCCTTCTGGGTTCAATGGATGACACATGTCCAGTGGACCCAACAGTATTAAATCTCTTGCAAATTGATTCAGAACCAATTACAAAACAACACGTGTCCACTCTTTTTCAATTTATTTTATCTTTTTCATTGCTTAAAACTGGGGTCACAAACCATGGTTTAGGAAGATGAAACGATTTAAGATTTCAAATTTGAAAGTAAATATTATAAGCGGCAAAATGAATTTTGAAAATAAGATATCTTGTGAATCAATATTAGAGTCAGAATATATCCTTGCCTCCAAACATTTGCTCTAGCTTTATTATATACAAATCTCTCCATCCTTCTTCCTCCCATTTGCAACCCATTTATTCATTATGAGGATTACATATTATCTTAAACTTTGTCATTGATTCTTCTCTCCTCCCCCTTCATCCCACATTTTTTTGTCTCTACGACCATTTATCTCTGCAAGCATTTTTTCCCCATCTCATCAGGTATACTTCTTATTTAAATTTGGGTGAAACTAGCACATAATTTACTAATATCTTGTTTTATAATTTACTAAGAATGTATTGGCTTCTATTGGTGGTGCAGGGGGCTCGAGCCCTGATGTTGACAAGTTGTGGGTGATGTGGTGACTAAAGGGTGGAGCAAAAGAGAAAGAGAGTAAACGTTGGTGCGGCAGCGACATGAAATCTATCTCGTAGAGAAGCGGTGGGACTGATCGGAGGCGTGGCAGGCGAAAAAAGGGTGGCGTCGTCAACATGTACAGGGCAACGATGAGCAAATTTGGTTGGGAGGGAGGCGGGTCAACTTAATTAAGCTTGATCTAGCTATTTTGGAATGGGCTTTTCTTAAGACGATAATGGGTTGGGCTTATCATCCTTATTAATAGGTCAATTAATTAGCATTAATCTAACATAAATTATGTAGCATTAAGATTCTTTATTAGTATAAATTTAATTTTTTTAGAAGAGTAGAAGAAGAAATGAATTGATTTGTCTTTGTGGAAAACAAGTTGTGATGTAATGAAAACTTTACTTGTAACGTTTTGCAAAGGTTATCTATTATATAATTTCTTTTTTTAGAAACTTGAATATTATTTCAATTTTTTTGTTATTTTTATTTGCATTTAATCAAAAAATGAAAATATGAAAAGCTGTTTAGAATTCCTCTTGTTAAGAAGTGAAGTTAAATGACTGATAACTTGAACTTACCATGCTATCCTAGAAGTTCTATAAGCTTCTCGAGTGGTTTTCTCTAGGAATCAAAATTATATAGCATTCTTATCTCGAATGTTAAAATAATAACCTTGAAATTAAATTCTGATTTCATGTTATAATATTTTTCAGTAAATTAAATATCGAAATTTTTTGTAGAATTATTTGAAATAATTGTAAATCGCAGAAATCAATACTATGTATTTCTTATTCCATTTTATCAAATAAAAACTCATGGATCAAAATTTCGGTAATTTTCATTGAAAAAATTCCATTTTTGAAACAAAAGAACCGAAAGCAGGCATTTCTACTTTAACATACTTATTGATTCACAATTTTTTCAAATACTTTCCAAAAATTTCTGAAAAAGTTTTCGACATTTGATTGACCAAAAAATAACACGAAAACTATAATTTAATACATGACCAAACAACAACAATCTTATTATAAAATATATTTCTCCATAAAAACTTAGCACTAAGATAGCAATTCTAAAAGGAAAAAAAATACCATTCATACAACATGATCTTGCACACTAGATAATGCAAAAGTTCTTCAATATAATCATATATTCAACTAACCCATCACAATATCAACAAAACTAATAAGAGAATTCCTAAATACAAGATCTAAAGCAATCAAAATGGCAATGGAGTGCTGGACTTAATGTCGTCCAAATCATCATCATCTCAAATGGGTGATACAATTACATACCATCTATTGTACTACTAGATTGCCAGTCAAAGTAATTACTTCTAAGATAAAATAGTTGGCTGTTATTACATTCAATTAGGTGGTCTCCAATTTAAGTTAGAGTTTACCTACAAAGAGAAAAAAGCCAATAATTATTAATAAATATCAAATATAAACTAAACAAATTACTTATAAATAAAAATTTGCAAATCAGTGTGAACACCTGTGAGAAGTTAGCATTCTCAAGCAGATGCATGTTTGTGGCATATTGACCCATGGTAGAATATTGAGGCATAAAAATATGTAAATCAGTGTGAGCAGCTGCTCTGGTACCAAATGATACCTAAGAGAGGGGGGTGAATTAGGTATATAACTTTTTCAATGAGTTTCGTTCCAGAAGACAGTTAGTTGAAAGTTCCAATAACTTTAAATAAAAGTTAATTGTTCCAGTGATTTTAAGATTAAAGTTATGATATGATTAAGTTCCAAGTTCCAATGAAGTAAAGTGCAGAAAATAAATAGAGTAAGAATGCAAACACAATTTATAGAGGTTCTGATAGAAATAGTGTCCTGCAAGCCAGCTGTATGGCTAGCATTAATTGTAATTAATGAGGAACTATTCAATTTAGATTAATAAATGCACTTTTATTAAATGGTCAACTTTATCTTATGTAATATTTGTCTACGCATAAGGATAGAAGTCCTTAGATCACAGGGCTATGGGACAACCCGTGGATTGATCTCTAAGGCCGTGATCTAGAACATATTCAAGAGTCGTAGAATCCAATCGAGATAGGACATCGTTGGATTCGGTTAGACTCTCACTATTGTGTATACTCCGATGAACTGGAGGACGCTGGGGTCCACGAGCGTGACTGGGATAGTCGATACACATAAGTGGGTGGCTTGCTGGGATGGCAAGCGCACTGAATACCCCAATTAGGAAATAACTCACCATGGAAGCGGTAGTCGCATATCGGGGTTGAAGTTATTCCAATTTGCAATAGTATACGAGGAACGATCCCTAACAACTTGAGATGATAGGGTTTATCTGGTGCGAGAACATCTATACTTTGATATGAGTTCCGACTGACTGGGGATAGCCAGAAAGTCTCTGTGGACTCATGTTGGGTATAGAGGAACTCGTATGCAGATTCATATCATCAACAAAGGATCCATTGACCCGACTTGATAGGTTGGGAATTTCTCCCATGGATTTCTGTGAGAAATTAATTCTGGTAAAATCCTTGGCCAAGGTATCTGACGACTTTATGTAAGTAGCTCATAAAGATTAAGTCAAAGAGAATTTATTTCGAGACCAGAGTACATAAGGTCAAGACAAAAGAAAAGGGAATCCGATAAAATACCATACCCTTAAGTCTCGACTGGGAGATTGATCGATGGAGAGATTTTGTCGTATATGGAAATTGTAAATGATAAAAGGTTCACTGAATTAATTCACCAGTGATTGGGCTCCATGGGCTTGTGACTGGACATCGACCGTGGAGTGTGGGAGAATTCCCAAATTAGCAGGGGTGCTAATTTTGGAATGATTAATCGACAGAGTGTTCGATTAATTTAGAGTATTAATTGCTCGAGTAATTAAATAATATTTAATTACAACCCACGGCCAATTATGTGGTGAACCTACGGGGGCATACACAATACACATGAAGCGAAAGCGAGGAAACAAGAACGAACCAGTCGACTGGGTCGACTGGGTCAAAATCGACTGGGTCGATTAAATGGGTGGGTCGACTGGGTCGACCCATATGGAACGAAAATGGATCCAATTGGAATTGGATCAAGATTATAAATTAAATTGGAATTTAATTTATGAGTAAATTAATTAATTAGGATTTAATTAATTAATGGAATAATTAATTTAATTAGACTTGGAGTTTAATTAATTAATTGGGAGATGATTTAATTAATTGGGCTATTTAATTGGGAGATTAAATAAAGCCCTGAAAGATTAATTAATATGGGCCATGAATTAATTAGAAGACTTAGTCTTCTAATTAAAGAGGGTCATGGCCCATGTAGGAGAATTAGTATCCTAATTCTATTAGGATTAGGGTATGTGAGATATCTATAAATAAGAGACTAGGTCTCATATCTCACACACAACTCTTCAAGCAAAATCAAGAAAAGCAAAAATTCTCTCTCCCTCTCCCTGTGATTGGCCGAACTACTCTTCCACTTTGGAAGAATTTTTCGTCTTTGTTTTTCGTTTCAAAGTCGTTCTAAAACCTAGATATTAATATACCCCATGTTCTAGTCGATTAGGATATATTAATTTTCGTGATATTGTGGTGTATCAACTCGTAGAGGCGCAACACGTGGGGCGCTACAAAAAGGTGTGGGTCGATCAACCGGGGTCAGAATTCAGAGCTCATATTGCTAGCCTAGGATTTGCAAGGAGACAGGTATAAATGAGAAAACTTATACTGTCATTTATTTATGTTCATATATATACAACTAGAGAATATCCTGGCAAGATTCTTTAAGAGGCCCTAGAAATTTTTTGTATTCCGCTGTGCCTAGGGCTGTTTTTCTTACCGAATCCCAACAGTGGTATCAGAGCCAACTCTAGGCTTTGTATATATATGAATTTGCGAATTCTGTGTTTATTAAATCATATGTTTGATTTATGTGGCTAGTTCTATAACTTTGCATGTTTTAGGACTTTATAGTTAACTTAGAGTTAATGGGTAATTTTAGATTCGTAGTTTTTATCATGTTATTTTAATTTTGGATTATGATTTAATTGGGACTTTCACGCGCAGCAGCAGCCGCTGCGTGCGGCTCACGCGCGGCCTCCGTGGCCGCGTGTGTGCTGCCACGTGGCGGCACCCTGTTCGTCACTCCGTGGCTGAATTTTGGTTGGATTCAATTACTGCCTATTTTGGATGTCCTGAAAATCTTGGAGAATTTTAGAAGATTAGGAAACTTGGAGTTTTTGGATAAGGTAGTTATTCTGTTAGAATTAAACACTACCTTAATTAAACTAATCTAATCAAAATAGGATTATCTTGATAATCTTGGAGATTTGGGAATATTGGGAAACTTAGAGTTTTGGATAAGGTAAGGATCTTAGAGATTTAGATTACCTTAATTAACCAATCTTAATCAAGATAGGATTTGTAGATTACTTGGAGCTCAAGTAAGAGCTAATTAATCTTAGAGGTTAATTGTTAATTCAAAATTAATTAACTTGGATAAATTTTATGAATTAAAATTAATGGAGCCGGTAAATTTACATTTTTGCCCTTATGTGAATTTATGCATGTTCTTGAGTGAATATGTGGATTGGTCGATTTTGCCCTTAAAGCCCTGTGTTGTTTTTGGTTTATTTAATTTTGGGTTGTAATTAAATGGGCCTGATTGGTGCCCTTGCTTGCGCAAACAAATGTAATAGAATAGGACCATTTATTTTTATAAGTTAGACTTAGTTTAGGCTTGGAGCCGAGAAGACCTCATGAAGACTTGGAGATCCACATGGAGGCCCATTTTCCCTGGAGGACATGGAGGCCCATTTTCCCTGGAGGACATGGAGGCCCAATTCATTACATGGAGGCCCAATCAAGCTGGATATTACAAGAAGGCCCATGATGTATGGGTTTGAAAATTGTAATAGTTAGGACATTTAATTTTCACCCTAGACTGACCAATTGATTCATCACGTGGCTCGTGATGGATCGCATAGGATGGGCAATCGACCAATCATATCTTGCTAGGTGATGAATGTTTACTTTTTCGCACATTATTCTTTGATGTATGAGATGCATGCTTAGGATAGAAAACGTAAACAAGATAAGCATAATCTGATGAGACCTCGCACACTTAGAAACCTCCAATTGAACTTAAAATTCAATTAGAATATTAAATCGAATAACGGGCGCATATGAATAGTGTCTATGGTCCGAGCCTATCCAATTACTAGGTCTTAGGCATATTGTACGAATATATCTCGATGTCTCACGAGTCGTGGGTCGAGCTATAGGAAGATAATATGTCTATTGCCTCAATGCACGAGTTTAGTGCCAAGGGAGGGGATAGCAAGGTTTTAGGCGCTGTCTCACGAGTCGTGGGGCGTCTAGGATTGAACTATTTCTCTTCACGAGTATTGGACATGATTTAACGCTAGTAAATATGGATGTCTCACGAGTCGTGGGTCCATATCGAAAAACGAGGCTAAATGAACTTAAGGGTTAGCTGCGATGGTTAACCGTTGACATAGTCGACCACCAAGTGGATCAAATAGTATGGCCAACGAGTCGTGGGTACTAGGAGATTGCATTTGGGCCTTAAGCCCGCTAGGATATTTTAAATTCCCGAAACTTATGTGGGGGCATAAGATTTTGATTAAAATAGTGGGAGTAATTTGCAAATAAAATCCATGTTTGTGAATTGTGCATTTTAAGTTAATCTTTCGCGTATTTATTTCTTCTATCGTCGTTTTGTAGATATAATGTCTAAGAATCCGATTTCCATCATACTTGAACATAACAAATTGACTGGACCAAACTTCCATGACTGGGTCAGGAACCTTAAGATCATTCTCGCTTCTGAAAAGCGAGGTTTTGTCCTTGATGGGCCCCCTCCCGAACTTGTTAAGGATGCCGATGAAGCTGAGAAAGAAGCCCTGGATTTATGGCTTGACGATGACTTGCAGTCACGTTGTCTCATGTTGGCATCCATGTCGAATGAACTTCAAAAGCAGCACGAGCATATGAAGTCTTCTTTTGAAATCTACACGCACCTGAATGGTTTATTTGGGGTGCAAAGTAGATATGAGCGGTATGAAACTGCCAAGACTTTGCAACAAACGAGGATGGCTGAAGGTGCTGATGTTCGATCTCACTGCATCAAGATGATTGGACTTATTGAAAAGCTTGGTCATCTTGACGTAAAGATGGACAAAACCTACTGCCAGGATATAATCCTCCAATCGTTGCCAAGATCATTCGAACAATTCGTAGTGAACTACAACATGCACAAGATGAATGTTGAACTTCACGAGTTGGCTAATATGCTCGCCACTGCCGAGGCTTCCATGAAAAGAGAGAAGCCGGTGATGGTTGCTACCTCGACCCAATCCAAGTCCAAAAGGACAAAGAAAGGGAAGGGGAAAGGAAATGCTTCTTCAAGCAAAGGCAAAGAACCATCTGGGCCCATAGGGAAGGGAAAGAAGCATAAAGCTTCGTCTGGTGAACAGAAATGTTTCTACTGCAAGAAACCTGGACACTGGAAGAGGAACTGCAAAGAGTTCTTGGAGAGCTCGAAAGGTATATTCCTTGTTGAAGTTAATTTATCAATTAACTGTGCATCATGGGTGCTAGACACTGCTTGTGGTTCTCATCTTTGTAATGATTTACAGGTGATGGGAGCAACAAGGCCACTTAGGCCAGGGGATTGGATCCTGAGATTTGGCAATGGAGCTAGAGCTGCTGCCGAGGCCATAGGCGAAGTGGAGTTAGATTTAGGTGGTAATAAATTAGTCCTTAGGAACGTTCTTTATATACCTGGTTTGGTGAAAAACATCATTTCAATTCCTGTTTTGGATAATGAAGGTTTTAATTTTACTATTAATAAAGGTTCCTTTTCGTTATTCATGAATGATAATATGTTTTTCACTGGTACACTAAAAGATGGACTATATACCATTGAACCACCTAAGTTAGTGATGCATGTACAACAAAACAAAAGGAAACAAGATAATGAAATATCTGCCCAATTATGGCACGCTAGACTTGGACATATATCTAAGTCAAGGATTCAAAAGTTAGCATCATCTGGCGCGATTGAAATCAATCGCATTGATGAAATGCCAACATGTGAACCATGTTTAAAGGGCAAAATGGCTAAGTTGCCGTTTAAGGGAAACCCTGAGCGAGCCAAGCAAACATTGGACTCAATACATACTGACGTATGTGGACCACTAAGAAAAAGCGCCCGAGGGGGCTATGACTACTTCATCACTTTCACTGACGACTTTAGTCGTTATGGATATGTGTTCTTGTTGAAACACAAGTCTGAAGCCTTTGAGCGATTCAAAGAATTCAAGATGGAAGTAGAGAATCAACTTGGTCATACGATAAAGGCTCTTCGTTCTGACCGAGGTGGAGAATTTCTTAGTAACGAATTTCTGAATTATCTTGTAGAGCATGGAATATTATCGCAGTGGACTCCTCCTGCAACACCCCAATTAAATGGAGTAGCAGAGAGAAGGAATCGAACCTTGATGGACATGGTTCGATCCATGATGAGTGCCACTGACTTACCTCTTTCATTTTGGGGACATGCCCTCCTCACGGCAACGAAGATACTGAATATGGTACCTTCAAAATCCGTAGAAAAGACACCATACGAACTATGGTTTGGCAAGGCACCCTCATACGCATTCATGCGCATATGGGGATCTCCCGCTTACGTTAAAAAGTTAGTGGGAGATAAATTGGAAACTAAATCCACTTTGTGCAAATTCGTGGGGTATCCGGAAAACTCAATAGGATACGAGTTCTATGATCCTACAAGGCAAACAACGTTTGTCTCGAGGAACGCTCACTTCTTGGAGAAGGATTTCTTGGTAGACAAGAAAGAAAATAACGTAGAACTAGATGAGGTCACTGAAGCTGAAAAGGCCTTAGAGGTCGATCGAGCTGACCCGTCACCACAGGCAGTGGGAGAACAAGAGCATGAAAGTGCACCAGAAAGTACACCGATACTTCGTAGGTCAGAAAGACAACGTAGAGAACCCGAGAGGTACTACGGTCTGCTGCATGAGACTGGACAGTCTCTAACCGACCCAAGGACTTACGAAGAGGCTATGCTAGACATAGACTCGGGAAAGTGGCGCGAAGCCATGGAATCCGAACTGGACTCCATGCACTCAAACAAGGTCTGGGCCTTGGTAGATCCACCAGTGGGAGTGGCTCCCGTGGGTTGCAAGTGGATCTATAAGCGAAAGCTTGGAGTGAACGGAGAGGTGATTACCTACAAGGCGCGACTAGTGGCAAAAGGATACACTCAAAGACCAGGTATCGACTTTGAGGAAACCTTCTCGCCCGTCGCAATGCCCAAATCCATTCGGATCTTGCTGGCCATAGCTGCGTGGTATAACTACGAGATATGGCAAATGGATGTAAAGACTGCCTTTCTCAATGGAGACATTGATAAGGAGATCTACATGGAGCAACCAAAAGGATATGCATCCAAAGGAGATGAACACAAGGTGTGCAAACTCCAGAGGTCCATTTATGGACTAAAGCAAGCTTCCCGAAGTTGGAACATTCGTTTTGATGAGACAATCCAAACTTTTGGATTCATCAAGAACATGTTCGAACCTTGCGTGTACAAGAAGATCAGTGGGAGTACAGTTGAATTTTTGGTGCTTTACGTTGACGACATTCTTCTCATTGGAAACAATGTAAAAGCATTGTCTGAAACTAAAGCATGGTTGTCTACACAATTCTCAATGAAGGATATGGGAGAAGCATCCTTTGTACTGGGTATAAGGATCTACCGCGATAGATCAAAAGGACTGCTGGGCCTCTCCCAATCCCAGTACATAGACAAAATCTTGAAAAGATTTAATATGGAAGAATCCAAGAGAGGATTGCTTCCAATGAGACATGGAATTGCACTCTCCAAGTCTATGGCCCCAAAGACACCTGAAGAGAGAAGCAATATGTCTCGAGTACCATATGCATCCGCGATAGGAAGCATAATGTATGGTATGCTATGTACGAGGCCAGACGTAGCATACGCTCTTAGCGTAACAAGTCGCTACCAGTCTGATCCAGGTGAGCAGCACTGGATAGCCGTAAAGGCAATTCTGAAGTACCTGAGAATGACTAAGGAATTGTTCTTGGTATACGGTGGAGGAGAATTGAAATTGGAAGGCTATACAGACTCGAGCTTCCAATGTGATGTGGACGACTTCAAGTCGACACCAGGATACGTTTTCTGCCTCAATGGTGGTGCGGTTAGCTGGAAGAACTCCAAGCAGGAAACAACCGCGGATTCAACCACTGAAGCAGAATACATTGCCGCGAGTGACGCAACAAAGGAAGGTGTTTGGATGAGGAACTTCATCCAGGAATTGGATGTAATACCTAGCATTGCTGAGCCCATTACTATCTTCTGCGATAATAATGGGGCAATAGCGCAAGCAAAGGAGCCGAGATCTCATCAGAAATCCAAGCACGTACAGAGACGATACCACGTGATAAGAGATATCATTGGTAGAGGAGACATTAAGATGGAACGTGTCGACTCAGAAGATAATACGGCGGACCCACTAACGAAGCCTCTGCCTCAAAAGGCATTTGAGAAACATCTGCATAAGATGGGACTCAAGAACATAAAAGACTGGCTTTAGGACAAGTGGGAGATTGATAGAAATAGTGTCCTGCAAGCCAGCTGTATGGCTAGCATTAATTGTAATTAATGATGAACTATTCAATTTAGATTAATAAATGCACTTTTATTAAATGGTCAACTTTATCTTATGTAATATTTGTCTACGCATAAGGATAGAAGTCCTTAGATCACAGGGCTATGGGACAACCCGTGGATTGATCTCTAAGGCCGTGATCTAGAACATATTCAAGAGTCGTAGAATCCAATCGAGATAGGACATCGTTGGATTCGGTTAGACTCTCACTATTGTGTATACTCCGATGAACTGGAGGACGCTGGGGTCCACGAGCGTGACTGGGATAGTCGATACACATAAGTGGGTGGCTTGCTGGGATGGCAAGCGCACTGAATACCCCAATTAGGAAATAACTCACCATGGAAGCGGTAGTCGCATATCGGGGTTGAAGTTATTCCAATTTGCAATAGTATACGAGGAACGATCCCTAACAACTTGAGATGATAGGGTTTATCTGGTGCGAGAACATCTATACTTTGATATGAGTTCCGACTGACTGGGGATAGCCAGAAAGTCTCTGTGGACTCATGTTGGGTATAGAGGAACTCGTATGCAGATTCATATCATCAACAAAGGATCCATTGACCCGACTTGATAGGTTGGGAATTTCTCCCATGGATTTCTGTGAGAAATTAATTCTGGTAAAATCCTTGGCCAAGGTATCTGACGACTTTATGTAAGTAGCTCATAAAGATTAAGTCAAAGAGAATTTATTTCGAGACCAGAGTACATAAGGTCAAGACAAAAGAAAAGGGAATCCGATAAAATACCATACCCTTAAGTCTCGACTGGGAGATTGATCGATGGAGAGATTTTGTCGTATATGGAAATTGTAAATGATAAAAGGTTCACTGAATTAATTCACCAGTGATTGGGCTCCATGGGCTTGTGACTGGACATCGACCGTGGAGTGTGGGAGAATTCCCAAATTAGCAGGGGTGCTAATTTTGGAATGATTAATCGACAGAGTGTTCGATTAATTTAGAGTATTAATTGCTCGAGTAATTAAATAATATTTAATTACAACACACGGCCAATTATGTGGTGAACCTACGGGGGCATACACAATACACATGAAGCGAAAGCGAGGAAACAAGAACGAACCAGTCGACTGGGTCGACTGGGTCAAAATCGACTGGGTCGATTAAATGGGTGGGTCGACTGGGTCGACCCATATGGAACGAAAATGGATCCAATTGGAATTGGATCAAGATTATAAATTAAATTGGAATTTAATTTATGAGTAAATTAATTAATTAGGATTTAATTAATTAATGGAATAATTAATTTAATTAGACTTGGAGTTTAATTAATTAATTGGGAGATGATTTAATTAATTGGGCTATTTAATTGGGAGATTAAATAAAGCCCTGAAAGATTAATTAATATGGGCCATGAATTAATTAGAAGACTTAGTCTTCTAATTAAAGAGGGCCATGGCCCATGTAGGAGAATTAGTATCCTAATCCTATTAGGATTAGGGTATGGGAGATATCTATAAATAAGAGACTAGGTCTCATATCTCACACACAACTCTTCAAGCAAAATCAAGAAAAGCAAAAATTCTCTCTCCCTCTCCCTGTGATCGGCCGAACTACTCTTCCACTTTGGAAGAATTTTTCGTCTTTGTTTTTCATTTCAAAGTCGTTCTAAAACCTAGATATTAATATACCCTATGTTCTAGTCGATTAGGATATATTAATTTTCGTGATATTGTGGTGTATCAACTCGTAGAGGCGCAACACGTGGGGCGCTACAAAAAGGTGTGGGTCGATCAACCGGGGTCAGAATTCAGAGCTCATATTGCTAGCCTAGGATTTGCAAGGAGACAGGTATAAACGAGAAAACTTATATTGTCATTTATTTATGTTCATATATATACAACTAGAGAATATCCTGGCAAGATTCTTTAAGAGGCCCTAGAAAATTTTTGTATTCCGCTGTGCCTAGGGCTGTTTTTCTTACCGAATCCCAACAGGTTCGAGCCCCAACGGCCTATTTCCTCTCTTTCAGCACCCCTGGGTAAAATCCACTAAGAGATCGTGGCTTGCAGGACAACCCTTCGTCACTCGAGATTACAAGATTTCAATTCTTACTCTCGATACGAGCTTGCTAGGACACCTCCTATCGCTCCAACAATGTGCTTGCTAGACCTCGGCCTATCGCACTAACATGAGCTTGCTAGAACCCTCTGTTCTATCACACCAAAAATATGATTGCTAGGTAAACAACCTGTTGCACTAAAACAATCGTGCTTGCTAGGTAAACAACCTATCGCACTAAACAATCAAGATGATTTTGAAGTAGTACAATTAAAACTCCTCTCGAGTAGATGTACACAAGTATGCTCACTTGTATTTCTTTTAACCTCTCAAAATATCTCAAAGTTCTCAAGAGCAAGGGTTAAAAAAGGTTTTCGTTTTTCACAAAATATTTTCGCAAGTATAATTCAACAACGAATTTTTGCTTTTCAAAAGATTTTCACAAATTAAAGCATGAAAAAGCAAAAGTAATTTTTTCAAAGTAAAGCTCTGATTTTTCTCTCAAAGTTGGTGTATGTAAAATGATTCAAGAAAACTCAATTTATAGGTGAGCTAGCAACATGCAAAATGGGCAAGATTTTCTTTAATAAATCTTTCCTTCAAAACAAAGATGATTTTGTCACATGTAAAAAATATATTTTGCCGATTTTGAATAGATGTGACAAAGATGTGATTTAGTAAAGTAATGAGCACATGATTTAATGCCAAGTCAAAGAGAATTTTTCCTTACAAAAAGATTTGTGAGATTTGCACAAGATCAATTAAAATTGGAATGGTTTCGGCCAAGGGGTTATAGGAATTTAAATTAAGGTTGACTTTTAAACATGGCTAATTAAAATAAAGGAAATATCTTGCTTCTTTTAAAAGATTAGTAAATAATGTAAGCAAGAATAAGTGATATGCAAATTTCGGCCAAACTAGGTGAAAATCATTTTGAATATATTTCAAAAAGTGGATTGGCTGATTTTGATTAATTACTATGGCCTAATTAAATGAATGATCATTTTATTAAAAGACTTTGGGTCATTTTTCTTGCTCTTAATAGTTTGAGATAAATTGAACTTACGTGACCTCAATTTTTTGTGTCGAAAATTGGGCCCTTCCAAGGGTGCGTGGGTCTTCAAACTATTCTTCGATTTGGTCTTTCTTTATTGATGGACTTGTAAGATCTTTATTGAGCATTTTCTTCTCAATTAAGCTTTATTCGTAAATGAGCCTCTTTCTTCAAATAATAAGCTTCTCAATAATTCCTGTTAAGATTAAACTCAAGAAACAACCTCAAATATCAAGTTGTTTGTTAATCATTAATCATTCGGCTACCACCCATACAATACACATTGCTGCTGTCGCATATAACACTGTTTTCTTAGGAGAAAGTATGTTGCCTGACTGGGACATGTTCCATTCTCTGCATCCCGCGGCTGAGTACCATGGCTCGGCCAGGGCTATTAGTGGTGGACCTGTCTATGTTAGGTAAGCCATCGTGCTCGTTTTGTTCCTCGTATAAGTGTTTATAAAGTGCTAAAATTTTGAGTCTTTATGTAACAGTGATGCACCAGGGAAGCACAATTTCGATGTTTTAAAGAAGCTCGTTTTGCCTGACGATTCGATTTCCCGAGCCCGTTTGCCCGGTCGGCCTACTAAGGATTGCATGTTTTCCGACCCTTCTCGTGATGGTGTTAGGTGAGCATTCTTTAAAATGTAACTAAAATTGAAACTAATTGCATACATATACATACTAAGTAATTCTTGTTCAAATGCAGCTTGTTGAAAATATGGAACATGAACAAATATACTGGAATACTTGGAGTATACAATTGCCAAGGTGCAGCATGGAATAGTATTGAAAGAAAAAATACATTTCACCAAACTAAATCCGAAGCAATAACCAGCTACGATAGAGGTCGAGATGTCCATCACATTTAAGATGTTGCCCTCGACTCTAACTGGGATGGAACCGTGGCTCTATACTCCCACAAAACCGGTGACCTTTTAATTCTACCTTACAATGTAGCCATGCCAGTTTCTCTCAAGGTCCTAGAGCACGAGATTTTCACGGTTACACCAGTTAAGGTATTGGCACCAGGGTTCGGTTTTGCACCAATAGGGCTCGTTGACATGTTCAATGCCGGTGGAGCAATTGAAGGGCTCAAATATGATGTGAAAGAAAACGAAGCTGTGCCTGTGGTTTCAAATTAGCTTTGATTTTCTTTTAATTAAGTTTGAGATTTTGTTTAACTTAATTAATTAAGAAGAGTGGCTTAGACAAAATCAACTTGTTGAATAAAAATCAAACTGAAACGAACTTTAATTGAATTGGACATGAAAACCCAACTCAAACTAGCTTTAATCAAATATTGAATTGATCGCAAATCAGTCACATGGAATTATTCAAGTTTGGTTGTTATATATTAAAAACTAATTAAGATGAGATTTTACTAATTCAAACAATCTAAATACGAAATGACTCAGGGAAAATTCTTGCCCAAACCTAGCTTGGCCAAACCCATCCAACCACCAAGCAAGTGTATTGCACTTGCTTTGTGATTGATTACTTTACTGAAAGTTACATCCAATCCCAAAGCAAGTGTATTACACTTGCCATGTAATTAGTTTGGGTTCGACCAAACCCGGTCTGAGTAAGAATTTCCCATGACTCAGTTTGATTTTTAAATTAGTATAGATGACTCATCTAGCTAGCATTTGGAGCCTTGCGCTTGAACACATAAAATAGCCGAGGGGCCAAACTGATAATTTGTGTTTCATTATTTCAAGTATAATAATTTACCCTATTATGTTAAGGTCATGTCAGAAGAACTACTCCTTTAATTTCTGCTACATTAAACCTTCTACTGTAATAGGTTCAATCCATTTTCTCCATATTTCAAGTATGTAACTTCTTCCCAGTGCTTATATTATATATATATATATATATATATATATATATATATATATATATATATATATATGCTCAGTCAGCTTTTATTCCATTGATTGAAATAACATCATTTCTAAATCATTACAATAATCATCATTGTCATCTTCCTGCATCACAAGGTCTTCAGATGGTTCTTTCTGTTTCAAATTCTCATTGGAACTTTGCGGTTCTTTAGCGGGTAGATGATCAAGTCCTGTTTGTTCGTAAAACACTTCTTTCTGAAGATTCCAATCTGTAGCAGTCTTCTCCACCACTTCTCCAATCAATCTCTTATTTTCTGCTATGTGCTTTATATTTTCGACATCTATCACTTGGCCAGCCTCTTTACAAAATAAAAACAACAATTCACATCATTGAACACTTTAATCCACCTTAATTTAATATAAGACCATGAGTCCATGACAATTGAACTTTAATGTAAAATGGCATTCAATGAATTTCAGAAATGCTTTAGAAAAAATACCTTTGATTGCTAGCTCCTTGGCTACTGCATATTCAGATGATCTTTTCTTGAGCAAATCAACATCAAGTTCCATGCCCTAGTGGACCAGAGTCAAACAAAAAAGTCAAGGAGTGTAAGAACCACTTCCAGGAAAAGATTATGGCGCTCAATCCGATAAGATAACTTCCTGTGTTCAATACACATTGCTAAATTAATCGCAAAAAACTCACCAAGTTCATGTGGATGAAGTGCTCCAGCCGTGTATTCTCAAATAACCTATCAAGTATGAACTGGCATTTGAGATACAGCTAAAGAAGTATACAAGAAAAAAAGTGGTGTGATGTTCAAGTTATAAGAATCATAAAGAATGCAAAAAAAATTGCAACTTACTTCTTATATGCTGCTTGGACACGGGCATTCTGTATGGCCGTGAGTTCATTTACTCTATCTGTTACAGAGCCTTCATCTACTCCCACGAAACCAAAAAGAAACATGTTCCTTTCTAGCATACTCTTCAATAAAGCAGAAACTACCTTTACTCCTACTGCCTTTGCATCTCTAGCTAGGTTCTTAAGCCTTCTTAATTCTTCTGTAAAAGGAAATAAGGTAAGGACTTAAAAAAAAAATTGCCCTGATTTTGTTGATCCTCAAAATGGGCAAAACTCAG
Source organism: Penstemon barbatus (assembly GCA_003313485.2). NCBI lineage: Eukaryota > Viridiplantae > Streptophyta > Magnoliopsida > Lamiales > Plantaginaceae > Penstemon > Penstemon barbatus. Next base: position 75,789,573 of record CM064884.1, on the reverse strand, counting down.
CTCACAATTATTATCAACAATCAAAATTTTCAACAAATTAATGCCTAACAATTATGATAGAAAAGCAGGTTCATAATTCTCTAGCGTTTTCTGTTTCCTGTTAGAAACTTATGAGAACTTTTCTAATTAAAGATTCCCAATATAGTATCATGTGCACTTAATAAAAAAAACACGGTAATTATGTGGTTTCTTGATTGAGATGCTGAACTTTTCAGATGGTACTTTGAAACTGGTGCTACTCAGATGCTAAGAGGCTTGAACATGCTTCAGCATTTTATGTGAATCCTAATATTATCAGCCTCAACACTTATTTCTTTAACTTTGCATTCAAAGACAGATAGAAGGGTGGTTTGAGCTATGAATTTCATGTCCAGGAACTATAATTGGACTATCAGAAAAGCAATATATGTGTTTTCTATTATTTCAAGATTTAGTAGGATGTTATAAACTGATATGTGCAAATAAACTAGAATAATGCAAGCTCAAACAACCTCATTTCTGTGATGCAGATAGATCCAACCAAGACATGCACAAATTGGTCAATCAGCTGTGAAGCAATTGCATAAAGAAACAATTGACAATATTTGTCAAAAACAAGCCGATCTTCCCCATGACCACATAGATGGTAAGGTTAGGTTATCCTATCATGTTCCCTGGATTATTTATATGTAATGGTTATGCAATAATGGGCATATCATCAGGGCAATAAGAGATTCAAAAGTCTTTCTACATTCTTCGGTTTCCCTACCTAAATACTTTTTTTCTGAGTCTACCAGTTTCTGTTGAATCTCTCTCAGTCAGACATAAATTATATAAATATCTTATTGGTCTGTAGAATCAGTACTATATTGTATTCAACAAGGGGAAATCCAGCAAGGCAAAAAATTACCCTATTCTGGCTAAAGAACATTACACCATTTTATCGAATTCCAGAAAAAATAATATTTTATATACAACTTGAGTGACATGTATAGAACCACAGGTCATTTGGAATCCTAAAATTCAATATTGATGCATGCACTGATGCCATTCTCCAAAATAATCATTTTTTACTGTAAAAGGAACTGATTTGTTTCTTAAATACAAGTTATGTACAGCTTGTGACTGTTCTTAAGTTAGTTCCAGAGCACCCACCTTGACAGAAGTATGTAGCAGTCCCATCTTTCAAACCATACCATTATATTTGATAAATTTCTGCCAAAACAGCAAACTTAATTATTTATACATAGATCTAAGAACCAAATTGGGTCAAGAGAAGCACTTTTAAGTGTGGCATTTGCAAGTGTCTCAGGGAGGAAAAGTAAAATGACTTGCATAAAATGTGTGTGCAGATGTGTGAGAAAGAGTTAAGGGAGTAGAGAGTGTGTTGCCACAGCACTAACTTTAAAATTGTAGTTTTAATCCATTATCTGCAATGAAGTAACATGTAGTTCTCTTTCAAATACATTTCAAGGATATTTCCAAGCACAGACCTTTAGATGGCACAAGACAGACTCATTCCTGAAGTCTGCTTTTATGAAGAAATGACATTCTTTAATCACTCCAGGCAGAATGTGCTCATTACAGCATAATAACATTTACTAAAATCAGAAGAGTAACATATAGGTAACTTTCTCTTATGTAAATTATCATCCAAACATGCCCAAGATTGGAGAAGTTATTATTATAAACATGTCAAAGGAAAATAAGGAAGGGAGTGACAGACAATGAATTGGACTAAAACAGTGAAGTACACGACATATTGTCACATAACTACTCTGCTGCAAAATCAGGATCTAGCATATATAACCTTTGGAGTAGGGAGAAAAATATAAACTGTGAGAAAAACTAGTAGTCAAGTATTCATTATATCTTGTAGTATCCAACATCAAAATTCAAGATCAAGCATATTAGAGAGTGTGTCCGTGGAAAGAGGTAGAATACCTACCAAGAGACAAATAAATTTTGAAAGGAGGCTTGAATGGCTGGGTCTCATACAGGCAGTATAAGCAATACAGCCCACCCAGTCTGTTTGAGTGAGAACTAGTTGAAACCATGTAACCTAAAATTCATCAAAACACATCTTGTAAGATATCTCTCTGCCAAAAATTCGGATTGTAAAGAATGAGAGTTTTGTTCCATTAATATTAATTCCATGCATCAGGATTGAATTAAAGGGCAATAGTGCCAACTATAGGATAGAACGTCACACGTAAAAAGAACTGAAGGTTTTGGATAAGCAGAAATCCAAGTGCAGCCCTAGGCAGAAATGGAATTAACTAAAGGTAAACAAGTGTTAATAAAGACCGTAGAAGGATGATATATTGATAAAGAATAAGGGATGAAACTTGAAAAGAACAGTAATGAGGAAATAAGAAGAAGTAATGGAGAAATCATATATATAACATACCAATCGCATGTGCATATAATGTCTGCATAAAGCAACCTTGGTTACTGGTAGGGCTAGCCTCAAATATATATGAGAATTTTCTTGAAAGCCAGACTTTCTTGAATTCTGCCAAAGTAATGGATTCACACTAGAAAAAAGAGCAGCAAAAAGCATAGATATTGTTTGTTAAGCCTGAATAATCACCAATATGAACACCAAGTAGTACGAAAAAAAGAATAATGTAGTATGTGGGTTATACCTCTACAAACTCCTTTATAAGTTCATCAATGTCTAGCTTGAACAGGTTGAGGTCCATCACCTTATGATCGTTGTCGCTAAACAACTTGTTTTCTTAATCGGGCTGACAAGTATCATAATATTTTTTTTACCAAAATAAATAGTAAGATACAATAAAATAGAAACAATTATACCATCAATGGCACAGATTGTTTACTAATAATACGAAATAATCACTATTAAAACATCAATTAGCTAAACGAAGCTTACAAAGAAAGAAGGAAGGAAAAGGAAAGAAAATAAGCAGGAACAATTGATCAAGCAAAACGAAAATCCAACTGAATAACACAGTCGAACTTCTACAGAACTACACAAACCTTTATAAAAAATTGGAATCGAGAAAAAAATGAGTTAAACGAAAACATAAAGCTATTAGAACATTCTCAATTCAATCCAAAATTCCCATACCAGCAAAAATCAGGGTTTCTAGGAGAAATCCAGATGAAATAATCCCTCCTTTGGTCAATCCGAGATGAAGCTGGCGATTTCCAGCTCCGAGGTTCCGATGAGAGAGAAAGAAACGACGGAGGAGAGAGAAAGAGAGAATTGGGCTTTGAAATTGGACCTAAATTTTGGGATTTGTTTTCCTAGAAGCGCGATAAGTTTTACTATTGGGGTAATGAATATTAAAGTGAATTGGATATGGACTTTGAGGTCCATCTAAATGTGTGAATTTGGAGGTGTTTTAGTGTGTGTGTCTATTATACACTATTTTTATTTCTTAACACACAGCCCACCTTTAGTACGTGTAGCCCAACAAATTCCTTTTTATGAATTTCATTGTGGGGACCTACATTCCCATTGGATTATTATTTTCGGTAACGATGATATTAATATTTTCAATTTTAGCCCATTTGATGCATGTGTTTTTCAAACTTTCGTATACAGAAGCATCTCACCTCTCGAACATGAATGAAAGTAGATAAGTTATTTCAATATTAGTAAAAGATTTTTTCATTCAAATTAAACTTGAAAATTATTGTTTAGAATAATAACTATATGAATAAATACTAGTAAATCATAAATGTTCAATATGACATTATTCACACATATATTTCTCAAAATTTTAACTTTATTCCACGTTTAGAAAGTAATAATTTGATTTAAGGTAGTCAACGCGTTGAATTGGAGTCGGAATGTATATGACTCATATCCAACTCAATTAAATCAATAAGGATTGGGGAGGGTCCGGATCTGACTTGAATCTGAAAATTTCTAGGCCCCTCCAACCTTACTTGAATAAAATCAAATATCGGATTTATTTTGGATTCAATGAAAACCCCGAATTTATAATTATCACTTATATTTTCACTTAACTTAGCTCAAGTGTTCAATTTTATTTATAATTCACTAAGCTAGCTCCAACATGAAAAAGATTAGTTCTTGACACTTTAACCAATAAATTAAAATAATTTAGCAGATCACGTTGGATAATATCATTGAACTTTGTGTTAATATATCAAAATTAATTCAAGCCGTTAGGCATTATGTTGGTCCTAACCTAAGTGGTGAGAGGTCTACATGAAAGGGGCAAAATTATAGTATTTTTTAGCACCATACAATGGAGTGATTAATTTGTGACTATGGTATAGAGATATATTGAATTGTACATTTCATACAATATTTTATTACTAGTCTATTCCCGTGCTATGCACAACATTACACTAAGTTATGATTTTATATAATTCCATTTTAATATTATTATTAATATGAGTTACCTAAACCTCATCTATTAAAATTTTAAAATTGTAAAACTTGATTCTTCAGTATAATTAAGGAAAAATTAGGGGAAATGGAAATTGAAAAAATGGAAAACTAATAAACTAAAATGAGAGAGAAAGAAGATGACTCGAACAATATGTATTCATCTTAGGTTGATAGAAGACTATTAATTCTCATATTTCTTTACCATGTTAAATTTAGATGTAGGTAGTCGACGGTAATCTAAATAACTTAATTTAAGAAAGTTAACATCTCATAGTTTTTATACCATATTAATTAGCAACTACTTTAATAGAGGCAGCCTCAAGTCCTTGAGAATTCTAGTTGGAAGATCCCTAGGTTTATTAAATAGTTTGAAGTTACGGGTTGATTTTTTTATTTGATTTTGTTACCTAAATAAAATCATACATATATAACATATGTGTGTTAGAATATATATATGTATATATAAATAGAAATTGTAAAACTTGATTCTTCAGTATAATTAAGAGAGGGAGTAGTTTCATAACTTTTCTTCTTTTGTACAACATGGTTGTTCACTGTCCAGTGTACCCTTCACAATAACAAGTGATCATTCCAGTGAATAGCATGAAGCAAAAGTAAATATATAACTTCGTCCACTTATTTTCTCTTTTTGGTACAAATTTATTTTTATTTCAAATATAAGGTGAGATGTGTGCAACACATTAAATACTTATGTTAGTATTTCTTTTATCTCCAAAATATAATAGAAATTTGAACAGGTACATTTAATTTATTATTATTATTATTGTCAACTGTTTATTTCAATATATTAACAATTTGAGACTATGAATAAATTCTTTTTCCTAAATTTCTTTAAGTTGGGGAACACAACGTACGCTTGACATTGTTTTAATAAATATTGCTTATATGTTTCATCTGCAAAAATATTTATTGTCATATTCAAATGATCAAATATATATGTTTAATTTCTCATAAAGGAAAATCATAAGTGAAGTTCCATTCATTGAACTCAATTTTTTTTTTCTTAATTTAGATTGATTCTTTAGCAACTTTTAGGGCCCATTTGGATGGATGTATTTGGGTTGGATGGATTTGAAATTTCTTGTTAAATTCATCGTGCTATTTGGATACAAAATTAAATCCATTCATTTGAAATCCTGTATTTTAGTCCAATGGATTTCAGCCCAATTTTAAGTGGATTTGAAATTTCTCCTAAAACTAGTCATTTAAAATCCACTTAAAAAAAGATCCACATTGTATATTTTAAAAAATTGTAATTTGATCCCAAATTTTAAAAAAACCTAGAATGCAATTCAGTCCAAAATTTTCAAAAAACAAAAATTTGCAATTCCGCTACTATTTTCAGAAATTCGAATAGCACTTTTGATCCCTATATTTTCAAAAATTGCAATTTTGACCCCAAATTTTTGAAGAATCCAAAATTACAATTAAGTCAAGAATTTAATAAATTCAAAATTTCAATTCGAACACTGATTTTCAGGAACAAAATTTGCACTTTTCGTCCCTCAATTTTTGGATATTGCAATTTTTACCCTAGATTTTCAAAAAATCAAGAATTGCAATTCAGTCCAGTATTTTAAGAAAATTAAAAATTTCAATTCGGCCCCTGATTTTCAGAAATTCAAATTTGCACTTTTGGTCCCTCAATTTTTGGAAATTACAATTTGACCCAGACTGTTTAAAAACCAAGAATTGCGTTTCAGTTCAGAATTATCATAAAATTAAAAAAAAATTCAATTTGGCCCCAGATTTTCAGAAATCCAAATTTACACTTTTGGTCCCTCAATTTTCAAAAATTATAATTTGACCCTAAATTTTTGAAAACCCCAGAATTACAATTCAGTTTATTTCGGAAGATTTAAATTTTCATTTCGGCCCCTGATTTTCAGAAATCCTAAATTTTACTTTTGGTCCCTTAATTTTCAAAAATTGCAATTTGACCCCATATTTTCGAAAAAATAAGAACTGCAATTCAGTTTCAATTTGGCACCTGATTTTAAAAAATCCAAATTTGCACTTTTGGTCCCTTAATTTTCAAAAACCCTGAGTTCCAATTCAATTCAAAATTTTCAGAAAATTAAGATTTTCAATTCGGCCCCAGATTTTCTGAAATCCGAATTTGCACTTTTGGTCCCTCAATTTTCAAAAATTGTAATTTTGCCCAAAATCGATTTATGTGATTTTATCCCTATATCAACAACAAGAATTAACTCATAGAGCAAATTATATGGCATGATTGGGAATTTCAAATAACACAAATGATATATACCAAACAATGGATTTCAAATGAATGGATTTGAAATCCTTTGTTAAAAAAAATAATCCAAACAAGAGATTGCAAATGAATAGATTTCAAATCATTAGAATTTTAAATCCATTCATTTGAAATCCCTCTTCATTTCAAATCCACCCATCCAAATGGGGCCTTAGATTTTTATTCGATTGAGTTACAAGTTACAACTGAAAAACGATATGGCTTGACAATTTACTTTCACTCACTTAGACGAAACATACTTTTAGATGGAAGATGAGTGTTCCCGGGTACGTAATTAGTACCATAATGAATATTAGTGTGTTTTATGTCATCATCTACGTCCTCTATCTTTTCTAATTTGTCTCCTTTCTTTTGTGTACAAAAAATTATTTATTAATGTCAAACCAATGTTTTAAAAACCGGATCGGACATCGAACCGAAAGTCTTACTGGTTACTGGTTAGATCGGTTTAATCGGTTTAACCACTGGTTCAACCGGTATGACGTCATTACAAAATAATAATTTAATTTAAGTTTTAAACCTTTTCTAAACCTTGTTCAAGTTGTAAATCAACTTTTTCACAATCACAATGACATAATATCAAAACAATAATTCAAACTTTGATAAACGTGAAAATAATTATTTTACTAATCACCCATAGAAAAAATATTGGAGGAATTTTTCAACTAAATTCTTTCATAAAAGAACATGAAAATACCTGAAGTTGGGAAAAAAATAGTCTTCTTTTGTTATTGATGCTCAAAATCGTATTAAAGATTGAATTTCCTCTTGATTCAAAGTGAAAACTGAAAAAAGGCGTGAGGAATTGTTGGATTGATGTTCTAACTTCTAAGCGGTTGTAAAAAAAATCCTATTTTTTACCTTTTTTTTTTTTTAAAATAAGTGAATCAGTGGTTTAATCGGTTCACTGGTTCATTGGTTTTACCGATTTTTAATCGGTTTTTGCCGGTTCGAACTGGACAGGAAGAGAAGTGGTTTTTGAGGGCTGACCGGACCGGATTGGCAGCCGGTTACCGGTTAAACCGATCGAACCGTCCGCTCCGGTCCGGTTTTTAAAACACTCTGTCAAACTGAATGATACATGTAATGATATATCTAAAATCTTAATTAATTAAATTTACACCTTTAAATAGTAGAATTTGGATCTTCGATTAATTAATTCAAAACAACTTTAGCAATCAAGAGGAAATCATGCAGCTAAATTGCAATTAAAATCAAAAGTTAAAGGGTGGGAAGTGGGAAGTGGGAACCGCGTTTGAAATCATTGTGAAGAGGCCACATGCACCCCATTTTCCATTACAATATTTCTTTTCCAATTCTCCCTTTTCCTCTTGTTCACTGACTTTCTAATTAAAGACCACGTGAAGCTCGATCTACCCAAATCATGATTCCGTACAGTGAAGGCAGGAAGATAATTGAAATTTTATAATCCACGGGGTATTAGGTTTATAAAGTATTCGAATTATTATGTAATTATTTTTTTTTTTATAAAAGAAAAGTAATTGATCATTTCATATTTATTATTGTACTAATTGCTACATATATGAAATAATTTTTTTAGAGTGAAAAAATACTTTTAATATCAAATTTTATTCCAAAAAATATATTTGATATTAGACTTTTTGAAAAAATTCATTTCATACCTTGATTCACACCATTTTAACACATTTTATTTTTTTTGTCACTTTTTGGACGAAATTCAGCAAGTGCCGTCAATTCTGGGTCTTTAAAACTTGTGCATGTTTCTCCTCCCATTGTCAGTTTAACGGACACATGAGCGGCACATGCTGAATTTCTTCCGAAAATTGATGGCAAAACTATATGTGTCAAGATTATGTAAATTATGAACAGAAATGTGTTTTTTTAAAAAGTTAAGTACCAAATGTGTTTTTTGAACTAAAGTTTGGTAACAAAAATATATATTTATTTATTATTATATAAATCTTTAGATCATGTTTTATGGTTAAGAGTCTTAGAGAAGTCCCCTTTAATACATTAAAGATTTTGACAGAAGTATAAGCATATTTATTTATTATTGCAATGAGAAATCATAGTATTTCTGATTATAGGAAAAATTATTTGAGGTTTATGATATGGGTGTAAAAATATCACAAGATTAGAATGGTAATTCGATGAACGCCCATCTTCCACGTTTTGAAATTTTGAAAGATTGATCTGCACAAAAATATTTAGGAGAGTTCAGATGCTTTGATGCTCGTGGGTGTTTCTAGATCAAGATAGAAATCTCACAAAAATACATACACGTACAACTTTGAAATGGGATAACTACATTCACCTACCTTAAAATATTGTGAAATTACGGAAATCTCCAATGAGGTAGTAGTAGTACAAAGGTTTTCTCTACTTTAAGCTTCATCTTACAAATACATCCCTGAAAATTAACTTTTCTGAATAAAAAAGGCCATTTTATCCTTGATGAACTTTGACCTTAAGTTTGTCACAACAAAGTAGGAAAAATATACCATTTTTACATTAAGCATGTGACCAACAAGCTCGGGATGAAGAAGTGTGTTTATAATTAATATCAAACCTTAAAATGTATGTGGTTTTGTATTCAAAATAATATAATAAACATTCAAATTTGTTTTTAACCTAGAAATTGTATAACGCCGACGTGTTTACAAAAAGTAATTTTAAAACACTATTTCTTTCTTTTTTACATTTTTATATAATTATTTAATTAATTTTTTGAGAAGGAATTATTTGTTGTATTTTAAGATTAAAATATATCTTAGATCATTGAACTACAAAAAAAAAAAAAATTCCTTTTTTCTAATATAGTTTTAGTAAAAAATATTTTAATTTATAGTCTTGAATGAGTTTTTGACTAATAGGATTTGAATATAATTAACCAATTAGCATTTAGTAGACATTGTAAATTTACATAATTTATTTTGTCACCGGCGTTAATTTATGTATATTTTATTGAAAGTTTTAATTTTCACATGAAATATCATGTGGCACTTAAAAATTGAGGATTGAGTATTCTGATTTTAAAATTTGCACATCTAAGTCATATGATGAGTCTATAACTTTAATTTTGGAGTAAAAAACGGTTAAAGTTCCTAAAAAAATAAAGATGGGTATTTTTATTTGTCAAAAAAATTGATTCAGTTTTGGTCCTCCAAAGTGGTTGAGTTTAAAAATTAGTCATTTATTTAATGTGGTTCCTTGGGAATTTATATTTTTTATTATGTCATAGACGTCAATTTCTGTTTGATTTGATCGAACGTTCGAATTTTTGTCAGAAATATTAAACGTCGAGCACGTGACACACTTCAAAATAAGAAAAAAAAAAGTCACAACTAAAAGAATAAACACATTAATTAGTCTCCCAATTGCATATTAATATCGGCATTGTTGTCATTTGCTTTGACTTTGTATTGCCATTGGGGTGGAAATGATGAATATTAATGACTTACAATATTGTTACACAGTAAAATTGAAAAAATTGAAAAATTTGAAGTAAACGTGGTTGTGAATTGAAAATTTTGAAGTAAACGTGGTTGTGAATTGAAAAATTTTCTTTCTTGTTTTCAGAATTACAGAAAATCTTGTTTATTTAGTTGTTCCTGTGAGGTTTGGCTAAATGGTCTTTTGTTATAATTTTTTTCACGTAGGGGGTGAATTCTTATGTGTGTTCATGTGTATTGTTTTGCAGGTTTACTATCATTTTGTGAGTTCTGAGTTTGTTGAATTACTCTTTCTCTATAGATAATTGTATTGCTCTTTGTCTCTTCTTCTTATGCTTAGTTTCTTGAATTTTTTTGGTTGGTTTGCCTGCTTATAATCCATTGCTGAAGTGAAAAAATAAGGTCACTCTTAAATATGTTAGACATTCAAAGCTTAGTTTAGTTTTAAAACTGAAAGCAGTATATTATCCTTGTTGTCTAAGTTATTTTATCAAAATTAGAAAACCACATCCTAGAACTGATTTAAGATTTCGAGTTGTTGCCTGCTTTATCCCCTTAAAAAAATTCAATAAATTTTACCTATTATTACTACATAATACTTGGGATTGTGAACTAATTGTACACTGACTTTTTTTTTTACTTTATAGCAAGTATTGTCTTGAGGCAAGATTTATAGCAAGTAAAGTCAAAATAGTAAAATGATGAAAAATTGATCATTTAAATATGTTGTTGGGCCATTAATATTTTATTATCAATCTGAGGAATTTTAGTTGTACAACTCTGATTTTCTGGAACTTTATTAATCATATGGAAACTGTTTTTCAGATGATGTGCATGCAATTTGTTAGGAGTTTAATTATTTTCCTTCCTGTTGAAGGTAGCTTTTAGGAACTAAAGATTGAGTTTTTCCAATTCTAGCAGTCTGTACAAATCTTTGTAGTCATTCTTGTTCATTAAAAGTGGTTTTTTAAGAAAGAAACTGAAAAAAATATGTAAGAAGATGAAGAAGGGGTCTATTATGTTAACTTTGCATTAACTGCATTGAATTTCACATGTTATGAACTTATATTCTACATTTTATTTTAATAATCTACATTTCAAAGTTGATCTCATTATACTATATTGTGTGTAAATATTGCTGTTGTTGTTAACCACTGAGATATGCTATTTTCATGCAAATTGACACTTCCAGTGGCTTCTGTTGTGATTATTTCTCTCCCAACAAGGCTTATAAACTGAAAATGTGGACTTGAGGCATGGACTATCTGGTAAAATATGAAAATGATGTCATAGAATTTCGTATCTTCACGTCTTATATTTTTTAGGAGAATTTTGTCAGCACTTGACAATATAATAACAAATGTACAATATGTTTTATAGGTTTACTGAGTTTGGTGGTCCAGTTCCTTAAGCCAATATGACTGTTCACTGGTGTTTCGATTGAGTTATCAGTCACCACCTTAATATAATTCAGGTTCGTCTCCTAAATTAATAACCTTTATTTTTTTCAAGTTTACTGTACAACTATTGAGGCAACCTATCATTTAAAAGATCTACATATTTAGTAATGCTTAATTGTGTTGGTTCTTTTCTCTTATATTGATTTTGTTTTGTTATTCAGGGGAGAAAGTCATTGTTGCTGAGGCAGCTTCTTGGATGGCAGTGGCCAACGAAAAGGTTCACGAGATATATGCATCAATGGAATTTGAAAAAGAAGGTACATCCGCTTGCTAAGATGTGTTGCCAATGATATACTTGTTGGGAAGGCCTGAATTAGTTTTGTGTAAGTTCCATTCTTTATGAGAATTGACGAACCTTGGAAGATTCAAAATTTATAGTTTGCAGATATTGCATTGGAAGCTATGATGGAAAAATGATGTTACCCAATGTTGAGATATGTGAACCTCATATTGGAACATCAATGAATGGAGAGCCTATGAACCAAAGCTGGGGATATTTATCCGTTTATGTTCTAAATGAATCAATTTATGGTATGGAAGGTGTTAAATCTGATGAAGAAATAGTGGACAAGGTTATGCAGCAAACTTGTTTTATCTTTTCTCCAACATACTTCCCTTGGCAAATGGTAATTTTAGATTAACTTTTATGTAATGGTAGATTGGATGTTACAAGGAATGCCAAGGTTGGGAAGCAACAAATTTGATGGCCGTAGGAAAAATGTGCTATGTTTTGACTATTGTTTTGGGATCGGATAGAATGCATAGGCATGTGAAATTGAAGTATATAATTTTGTTGAGATCATATGTGAAAGTAGATTTGCAAAATATAGATAGTAGTAGTTAATAATGATGAATTAGATAAGAATGCCATACTGTAAGGAAGGATAAAGAATGGGAAATCTGCATGGTCTTGTAGCCAAAATCTACAAATCATCTGCATTCGGCTCAAATTCATAGCTCAAGAAGCCCGTATGATCAAATGTAACTACAAAATTTGTTACTTTAGAAAAAAATAATGATTTTGTTTTACAACTTCAACATAAAACTCTGCACAAAATTTTAATGCCTAAATATGTACATACATAATTAGTACATAAAAACTGGGCACAAAGCACCGCGCCTTGCGCGGTGCATTCACTAGTATATATATATATATATACACTAGGTCAATTGCTCCACGCTCCCGCGTGGAGGATATTGCCCAGTGCTAATGTATAACTAAGGACAAATTGAATGGATAACTCGATATTTAGCTCAAACTCGATATATTTATAAGTATGTACATATATTAGATGAGTGATAGGATTTTCCTATAAATACAGCAGCATGATTGACATTCTATACGGCCATTCAAGAAATGATTCAGTAGGTGGGTGAGAGAATCCTGTCAGGATTATATATTGTTATGAAATCTGTTGGTTTGTATCACATTATTCGGAAATCAGCACAAGATTATACCCATCAATGGCCTAAGAATGCACGTAGCCGAACTGGGCCAAGGCCCTTTAGTCCTATTCCTGCACGGCTTCCCCGAACTCTGGTACTCATGGCGCCACCAAATGGTATTCATGCCGGCGCGTGGCTACCGCACGGTGGCGCCGGACATGAGGGGCTACGGCGACACCACCGGGGCACCCCTCGACGACCCTTCAAAATTCTCCATCCTGCACTTAGTGGGTGATTTGATTTTGCTTCTCGATGCGATTTCTCCGAATGAAGACAAGGTGTTTGTTGTTGGGCATGACTGGGTTGCTCTGATTGCTTGGCATTTGTGTTTGTACAGACCTGATAGAGTTAAAGCTTTAGTGAATATGAGTGTTGCTCCGTGGAGCCCTGAAAAGGGTATTCTTAGTAAGATGAGGGAGTTATACGGCGATGATCTTTATATCCAGGGGCGGATCTATGTTTGTGGTTGGGGGGCCCTGGCCCCCCCAATGTTTTAATTTTTTTTTTATCCTTTGGTTCTTATTGTATTAGTTTTTATCATTGAAAATACAACTAATATGTTTATGTATATATGATCAAATTAAATAATCATATTATGACTCATTATAAGATTTTGGCTAAATCTTACAAAATCAAATAGACGAATTCCACGTGATCCCTTTTTTATAAATTTTTTTGTTTCATTAATCTTTTTAATATGTATGTACTGTAAATTAATGTAAGTAATGCATTTATACTAGTTGAAGAATATTGAATAGTATCTTGCATATTGTTTGATTACTTACATAGTTACATTAGTTGATAATTTGATACTTATCGTATAAAAAAATTATAATATAAAAGAACATTGTGTGCATCTTTTATAATTTATCCATGTAGTTTGGGTAATTTATTATCTAGTGTTGTTATATTTTTTTCATTAATATATAAAGCTCGCCCCCCTCAACTATCTCATCCTAGATCCGCCCCTGTTTATATATGCAGATTTCAGGTGGGTTTAAAACCCATATTGTTCACAGAAGAGTTATACTATAAAATTGGTTTTGGTTTTGATTTTGATTTGATTTTACTTCTTGGATTGTGATTGATTGGTTTGAAGCGTTTTTGTATGTTTTGTGGAAATCATTAGCTTGAATATTCTTGATTTTGAAACTGTAAGAAAGGATTTACAGACAAAATTTGTACGGATGGATGGAGGCTTCATTCTGAATATTTAATAATATTGGTGGATTCTATGCTATAAACATTTCAGTAGGGGTTGTCATGCCAAATATTTGAAAGTATGGGGGATTCTATGCAATAAACATTTCATAGCGTGCAGGTTTCTTGCATTTATCCCGTTTTACTAGTTTCAAACATGCATTTCAAATTCTCAGCTAAATTATTTTTCTGTCCAAACAATTGGGTCATGTTTGATTATTGGAGTGTATTGAGTAAAATGGGTTATATTTGATTCTTGGAGTTATCATTGAGGTTCATTTTTTTTTTTCGTTTTCATTGTCCTCGCCATTTTACTCAGTGAAATTCAAGAGTTAATGAAATTGTATTTTCTTGAATTTAGGTTTTTTTGGACCCCGAATTGATTAGGGATTCAATTGTAATTCTTTGCTTAAGAATTTTCATCTTTCTGATAGTCTAACAAATTAGATTAAAAAAATTTGGCAGGAACCTGGTGACATAGAAGCTGAGTTTGCAAATCTTGGTGTTAAAGAAGTTGTCAAGAATTTTCTTGCAATTCGAAATCTAGCACCATTATACTTTCCTAAAGGTAAAGGGTTTGAATATCCATCGGATAGGCCAGATTGGTTAACATAAGAGGACCTCAACTATTACAAAAGCAAATTCGATCAAACTGGTTTCGCAGGAGCAGTGAATTACTATCGCGCTTTCGACTTGTAAGTGTGTCTCCATATCAATACAAACTCTAGTATCTTTTCGTAAATTTTAGTATGGGCTGAAAATCAAAGTTGAAATCTGCATAGTTGGTCGATAAAAATTTATTTGAACTAATGCAACAGTCTTTCTAACATAAGCTAGAAGGGAGTTAATGGCAATTTACCCCCTATGATATGCATAATATTCAATTTATCTCCCTTGATTTGAAAAAGAGCGTTTTATTCCTCTATGATCTTATAAAAGTTCATGCTGCCTCCCTGGTATTCTCAAACGTAAAAAATATACGAATTGACAAAACTACCCCTCTTATATGTGGCACTTCACCCACTCTGTATTATGATAAATGTGATTGTACCCCATATATTATGACAAATGTTGCACTTTACCCCCTGATTTATGATAAATGTGACAATTTACCCCCTTATTAACAAGACACTTTTCATGTCCACTCTCAATTTCGGCAAGTGAGTTATGCTATCCAGTTGAAGATGGTAAATTGCTCCTTTAGAATTTGTAGAGGGGGTTAAAATGTTTTTTTTTTTCGAATCACAGAGGGATAAATCGAACATTATGATATTGTGAAGATCATGTTGTAGTTAAGTCGGGGTTTTCCTGCCACAAAAGAGTGGGGCCCCAATACCTTTACATTGGGCGTAAAAAAATACCCTTAGGGGTAGCATCCATAACCTATTTGAGGCCGCAAAATTTGCATGGGCCATACATCCCGCGCAAAGACTAGCCTCATGACTTCCCACTTAACAAGAGGTGCACCTATCACACCTACACTCTCATAAATAACGTGTTTGGCTCGATTAAATCTTGTTGGGTTCAGTTTGTTTTTCAATTTAAGTAGCACCAAACTCGATACCAAACTTGAACAATGTATTGTCTGAATAACTCGGCTTGTTTCCAGTTTAAGAGTGTAAACGTGGTTTTATTTCGATTGTTTTTCTGTATAAGTTGCATTAGTTAAGCATTAATACGTGTCATACATCATTCTTGACATGGATTGAAATTCTAACTTTGAATTCCTTGTGCTATTGCTACTGAAAATCGCAGGAATTGGGAACTAAATGCTCCATGGTTCGGGGCTCAAGTGAAAGTGCCGGCAAAGTTTATTGTGGGAGAATTAGACCTACTTTATCATGTACCAGGGACCAAGGAGAATATACACAAAGGTGGTATGAAGAAATTTGTGCCTTTGTTACAGGAAGTCGTTGTAATAGACAGTGGTGCTCACTTTATCAATCAAGAAAGGCCAGATGAGATCAATGAACACATCTACTCTTTTCTTAAGCAGTTTTAAAACTCTCTTGTGATTGTAACGAGAGAATGGCTTTATAGTGTTAAGTTGTGTGTTCTGTGGATATTTTAGGAATTCGACATTTTATATTCTGACTTAAAAGTTTTGGTACTTTACACTTTAGAAATATAATTGATTTGACACTTTATTTAATGAGAAAATTCATTGGTAGAGTAGTAATTTTCCATTTTTTTTCACTTTACACCTTGACAATATAGATTTTGCACCCTTAAAAATATAGAATGTTGGCATTTTGCACCTTAAAATTATAAAATATTAGAGTTTTTCACCCCGATTTAAATTTGTTGGCACTCTGCACCCTAAAATTGTAATATGTTTGACATTTTGCACCCCAATGTATTTTCCTAAAAAAAAAACTTATGATTCTATGCAATGTAGAGGTAAAATGGTTATTTTATGCACAACAATCATAAACATGTTACTCTTAATTTATTTTATTTTATAATAACTTATTATAGCATTCTCTTAGAAAAAAGTAGATTTAAATAAAGACATTATCTTCATTTTGTTTTCATGTATCCTCTAAATTACTTACTTTATATCTAAAATACACGTTTACATATCTAATATATTATTATATTGCATGTCATTTACATTATTTAGATTATTATATTAAGTTGGAGTTGAAAATGACAGAAATTATATTTTTTGAGTGCGAAATGCCAATATTTATTTCTATATTTAATATTTAGAAGTGCAAAATGTCAAAATCTATACTTTTAACGTGCAAAGTGCAAAAAATATTCAAAATAACCATTATACCATTCAATCAATGAATTTTTCTTCAAAACGCACACTAGGTTTAGTTCAATAACATTCGACCCGCTTTATTTCAATAACATTCGAGTAAGAAGCTCATGACACATTACTTTTGTGCACCAGGTGGTAGAAATTAGGGCTGTCAAGGGGTTGAATTCTGGTAATATCAGGTTTGTCAGATCATGTTCTAATTATATAAGATTGAATTTTATCTGATTCGGATCTTGCTCTGATTGTGCTCAGATCTAGATTTTCTGAATCCAACGGATGTTGGTCGGATTTAGTCGGATATCGAATCTTTTTCGAATCCAATAAATTTGTATTTAAAAAGTTAAATTAATTTTTTTTCCTAAAACAAGTTTATTATCTTTTCAAATTTATTTAAATTTAACTCACATGTTCAAAGTTTCTTTACTATATTCATATTTTTAGAATGAAAATATTGCTTTAAATAAATTTATAAACGAGTTATAAATTACTATCTTTTTAAATTGACGGTGAAATATTATTAATGATACTTACTTTTATAAAACATTATGTATATTTATTATTCTTTTTATTTTTTTACGGATACGGATTTTTTAACCGAACGGATCGACCTAAATTCGTATTTGCTCAATGTGTTTCGGATTTCGGATCTTTATAATCGGATCAGGTCCATCGAATCTCTAATCGAATAATTATCCTACTAAATTGGACTGGATCCGGGTTGAAATATGCCTCATAGACGGTAGAAATATTGAAATGCACTTGGGAAAGGCTCGATTTTGGCCCAAATATTTGGGCCAAAAAGACCCATACACCGCAGTTAGGTTAAAAGTGGAGAGAACCCACTGCCCCTTCCCTGTCTTTCTTTTCAACCTAAAAAGAAAAAGAAAAAAGTTTCCGATTGTTCGTGGTCAGTCTAAATTCCGGCCTCCCAAGTAAGGTAAATATCCCATCCTCTTGTTACTGTACTTTTTTTGGATCGGTTTAGGAGTTGTGAGATTAGATTCGTTTTTCCGTAATTCGTGGATTGGATTTTGTGTTCCTTTATATGTGATAAATTGGTATGTATGTATGTATATCTGTTGGGGCTTTTTCCTCGTTTCAGATTATGTGATAAAAATCCTTACTTTTCTCGTTTCAGAATATGGCAGATTGGTCTAATTTACCGGTTGATCTTCTAATCCTTATTATAAGCCGAATAAACTTTATGGATGATTTTATAAGATTTCGTATGGTCTGCAAGTCGTGGCGGGCAATTTATTCCCTTAAAAAAAAAAGGTACCGCTTGATGCTTCCTTCACTGCTTCCTTTGCTGATGCTGATGGAGGAGGAACGTAACCCACTCAGCCTACGCAATTTTTTCAGTCCTTTCAGTCATATGACTCTCAAAATTAGCTTGCTGGAGCTCCATTATGGGCGCTGTTGGGGCTCATCTAATGGTTGGTTGGTTACTCTGAATTATAAGCACGAACTGCATTTATTTGATCCTCTAACACAAGTTCGGATTCTGCTCCCATCGCTACTTGACTACATAGACCTCAAGTTTATTAATAATTTTCCTGATCTTGATTTGAGCAATACAAACGTTGACAAAGTTGTTATATCGTCCGGTTCTTCTTTGGGTGATTGTGTAGTTTTGGCCATCTGTTATGGCAATAATGTGGCTTTTTCAAAGCCGGGAGGTGAATCTTGGACACCATTACAATGTGGTCATGTTGCTGTCCATGATGCCATATATTTTGGTGGGAAATTTTATGTTGCTAGTAATTTTGGAGATGTTATAATATGCGATTCAAATGGAAGTCTCTTAAAAACGGTAGCAAATCACTTAAAAATGGAAGCTTCAACATATATTGCAGAGCTAGGAGGGCAAATACATGTGATCAGGAGATTGATGTTTTGTCCTGAGGGTGCTGATCCCTTAGATGCCGTAACAGTGGGCTTTAATGTTTACAAGTTAGATAAATGCAAGGACATGTTTGAGGCAGTAAAAACTTTAGGTAATTGGTCTATTTTTGTTGGTAGCAATTACTCCTTCTCTATTTCAGGTACTGATTACCCAAGTTACAAGAGTAATTGCATATATTTCACTGATCACCGCTATCGCAAAATTGGTGCGCCTTATGAAATGGGTATTTACAGTTTAGACGATGACGACATACAACCTTTGTTTAAAGAAAAATTATTGTGTTCGAAACGATATGTACCAGTTTGGATCAAACCAACTTGGTAGGGTGCACGTGACAATCTATTGTGAAATCTTCAATGACATACATTTTGGAAGCTCTATTGTCACATTTGGATGTAATATGAAGAACAAGAACTAGTTGCATCTTGGGAAAATATCTCCGGAATTGATTTTCCCCTGCACTTTTGTTTTTTTGGGATTTTTGCTTTAAGAGTGAAATCCAGTTCTAAAATAAGCTTATATATCATTTTTTCTTCTAAATATTTTACTAAACAATAAAAAATGACCACCACTCCTCTGCACCAAATAACAGTCCTTTCATTTTTCACAAAACCCTCTTCACATACATTAACACAATTCACCAATCTTTCATTCTTCGCCACAAAAGAAATCGAGAATCTCGAAAAAGGTCTCTGTGAATATAGGGATACATCCGAAAGGAAAATGGATAGAGACTAAATAAAACTTCACCAAAATCAATAAATTAATCAATATAAATGCATATTGCTTATTACAAGTAAAAGTTAATATCTCAAAAGCTACCAGGGCAGCAAAAAGTTCAGTCAAATTTGCGGCAGTCTTATATTCATGCAACGCAAGCTCGGTTATCGCTTCGTCTTCGAGGATTCCAAGATATGCTGCATACAAGTAACAAGAATATAAGTAATCGAATGAATAATAGAATTTAGAAATCCAATGTATCAGGGGGCTTAAATGTGAAGGAAGACGTACCAAAGACATTATTTTTTAGAGCACGGCTTGCCAAATTTTGATGGTGAAACTCATATGGCTCGGAGCTCCTGTTGTTTGTCACCTGTGAACCATTCACAAGTCAAATTGCTTAATTTTATAGCAATACTAAGAAATGAGGAAAAAGAAAAGTTAATATCTAATATTGACTGATATATAGAAAAGGAAGCATCGTACGATGTTTATGAACTCTTCTTCCAATTTAGAAGAAAGCTGCCTCCAGATAAAAGATCTATCAGAGTGCATGGCATGAGTCAGCAACTTTCATCATGTCCATGATTTCCCCTTCACCTGCCCGAGTTATTGCCTTTGCGATGAATTCCTGAATATTTCAGAGCATTTAAATAAAATTCAGTGAATTATTTTATTTTCAGAAATACTCAAGTATTATCACCCTATCAAAGTACACTTTTAACTCTATGGAGAAACTTCTTTGAGCAACCTAGCAAGGGCATTGAACAAAAGCTTCAGAATCTGTAAAACTGCAACAAACACCTCAAGAATGTGCTGACGAGAATTCTGGGGCAGCTCAGCATTTAAAACTGCAGACTTGATTCCAAACTGCAAGATCAAAAACTGTAATCAGCTGCTGAATTACAAGAACATACTAATAACATCCCAACAAGTCTGAACCAAGATATTGTGTTTCTCTATGAAAAATACTATTTCTAAAGGTGCCTAGGAAATACTCTTTTCCCAAGGTATTGTGATTCTCTGTGAAAAAATACTTTTTCAAAAGGTGCCTTTAAAATACTCTTCTCCTTTGAAGATTTTTAATTGCATACAAATATATTTGATCTCTATGTTTTCTTCTAGATGATTGAAATTCTTCTCACTGATTATCATCCATTGCTAAAAGTACAAAAGCCATCGATATTAATAAGAGTTAAGTAATCATTACAATCTGGGAGATTATAAGTTTTTTTCCTTTTTCTAACTGTATTCGTGAGAGATTTCAAGCCTATTGAAACTAAGCATTACAGAATAGCATGTAAAATGCACACACACAAGAAACTACAATACCTGTTCAAAGAACAGCTTCAGTCTAAAACTCATGTCAATTGAATTAGTAAAGATAAGCACTTTCTTCTAAACCAATTCCAACTTCAAGAGGGCAAGGATATACACGAGCTTGTCCCGAGCACGGAGCACTGCAAGAAATCTATACAAAGTGACAACGTTAATAAAAAAAATAAAGAAATGAACCTTCACAACAGATACTCTGGAGAAAAGAAATCAAAACCAAAACTCAGTGAATTGATAAACATCGAGATAAAACTTTATATTCTAAGCAAGATATCTGACAAGTAAAAATATAAATAAATTCCTTTCTGAAATATGCAATGAGCATCATAGAGAATAGATACATGCAGTGGAAAACTATCAAAAATCAAGGGAAGGAGTTTCTTTTGATATCACAATGCGTATAGCGTCAAATTTAACTATTAGATACCTATTGGACTCGTCACAATCATTTGCAAGGAGGAAATATAAATCAGCATCTGTTAAATCAAAATTCATACAAACAGGAGCACTATAACCCCTTAGTATAGATGTTACTGGTCTCTCAAGAAATATAAATCACAATCATTTGTCATTCTGGAATGTCATATGAACAGGCTTTTTGCTGCCCTGGATGCATTGCAGTTATCTATCTAATTTCTTATGCTACATGTAAACGCTAAATAAAAAGCGTGCACCTCCTAATCAATCAGAGAAGGACCTGAAAACCTAGATACGTATTAAGTGACGTTTCAAAAATAAAAATAAATGATGCATTGTATAAATTTAAAAAATTTAAAAAATTCATATCATCACCATATCCTAATCCGTGAAACATAGATTATTATGAATAATCAGTTTTGGTCCTTCAATTCTAAAAGGGAGTGCTAAAATTTTTGGAAGTCAAATGTAAAAAACCAAACTGCAAACTTACCCCATGATATAATATATACTTCACAAAGGGACATACATATATATGAATAATCTAACAAAATCAGTAAAAAATTAAATTAAATCACCTTAAATCGAGGCCCAATTTCCGAAGCATCAAATCGAGACATTTTGTTGAGAGCAGAGAAACCCAATTCGATGTTAGCAGACGGCGAAGGAAGGAAAAATTGCTCTGCAATTGTAACACCGCGTTCAATTTGAGAGAGAAATCGATGAAGAAGGCATTATTTCTCTCTCAAATTGAAGATGGAGTTGAATTGGAGAAGAGGGAAGAAGAAGAAGACGACGGATGAATAAAATGGAAATGGTCGATTTGTGAGAGAAGAATTATTTAAAAAAAAATAAACCCAAACGGCGTGGTTTTGAACCCGCGTTAAAAAAAAAAAAAAAAGAATAAACCCAAAACGACGTCGTTTTAAAGCCGCCTTAAAAAAAAAAATAGAAAATATTTTCGGACGACCATAAATTTACTGTAGCAAAGGAGGCTACCCCTTTATATGGTATAATAATATATATATGCTCAGTCAAGCTTTTATTCCATTGATTGAAATAACATCATTTCTAAATCATTACAATAATCATCATTGTCATCTTCCTGCATCACAAGGTCTTCAGATGGTTCTTTCTGTTTCAAATTCTCATTGGAACTTTGCGGTTCTTTAGCGGGTAGATGATCAAGTCCTGTTTGTTCGTAAAACACTTCTTTCTGAAGATTCCAATCTGTAGCAGTCTTCTCCACCACTTCTCCAATCAATCTCTTATTTTCTGCTATGTGCTTTATATTTTCGACATCTATCACTTGGCCAGCCTCTTTACAAAATTAAAACAACAATTCACATCATTGAACACTTTAATCCACCTTAATTTAATATAAGACCATGAGTCCATGACAATTGAACTTTAATGTAAAATGGCATTCAATGAATTTCAGAAATGCTTTAGAAAAAATACCTTTGATTGCTAGCTCCTTGGCTACTGCATATTCAGATGATCTTTTCTTGAGCAAATCAACATCAAGTTCCATGCCCTAGTGACCAGAGTAAAACAAAAAAGTCGAAGGAGTGTAAGAACCACTTCCAGCAAAAGATTATGGCGCTCAATAGGGCTGTAATCGAGCCGAGTAGTACCGAACGACACACTGTTCAAGCTTGGTTCGATTTCTATCGAGCTTTAAATTTTGTGTTTGAGCTTGGTTTGATTTTCAATCGAGCCGAGCTCAAACGAGGTTTTATCGAACGAGCTCGAGCCGAGTATCGAGTAGCTTGATATTTTACATGTGTTTTTTCAATTTTGAGCTTATCGAGTCGAGCTCGAGCCGAGCTTCAAAAGTTATCGAACGAAAAAAGATGTTCAAGCTTGTTTGATTAGTGTGACGAACCGAGCTCAAACGAGCTTTTATCAAACGAGCTCGAGTCGAGTATCGAGTAACTTGGTTTGATTTTCAGCCCTAGCGCTCAATCCGATAAGATAACTTCCTCTGTTCAATACACATTGTCGCAAAAAACTCACCAAGTTCATGTGGATGAAGTGCTCCAGCCGTGTATTCTCAAATAACCTATCAAGTATGAACTGGCATTTGAGATACAGCTAAAGAAGTATACAAGAAAAAAGGTGGTGTGATGTTCAAGTTATAAGAATCATAAAGAATGCAAAAAAATTGCAACTTACTTCTTATATGCTGCTTGGACACGGGCATTCTGTATGGCCGTGAGTTCATTTACTCTATCTGTTACAGAGCCTTCATCTACTCCCACGAAACCAAAAAGAAACATGTTCCTTTCTAGCATTCTCTTCAATAAAGCAGAAACTACCTTTACTCCTACTGCCTTTGCATCTCTAGCTAGGTTCTTAAGCCTTCTTAATTCTTCTATAAAAGGAAATAAGGTAAGGACAAAAAAAAAAATTGCCCCGATTTTGTTGATCCTCAAAATGGGCAAAACTCAGCTCACAATTATTATCAACAATCAAAATTTTCAACAAATTAATGCCTAACAATTATGATAGAAAAGCAGGTTCATAATTCTCTAGCGTTTTCTGTTTCCTGTTAGAAATTTATGAGAACTTTTCTAATTAAAGATTCCCAATATAGTATCATGTGCACTTAATAAAAAAACACGGTAATTATGTGGTTTCTTGATTGAGATGCTGAACTTTTCAGATGGTACTTTGAAACTGGTGCTACTCAGATGCTAAGAGGCTTGAACATGCTTCAGCATTTAATCCGATTTATGCTAGCCTTCCGGGGGGGCAGAAATCCTAATATTATCAGCCTCAACACTTATTTTTTTAACTTTGCATTCAAAGACGGATAGAAGGGTGGTTTGAGCTATGAATTTCATGTCCAGGAGCTATAATTGGACTATCAGAAAAGCAATATATGTGTTTTCTATTATTTCAAGATTTAGTAGGATGTTATAAACTGATGTGTGCAAATAAACTAGAATAATGCAAGCTCAAACAACCTCATTTCTGTGATGCAGACAGATCCAACCAAGACATGCACAAACTGGTCAATCAGCTGTGAAGCAATTGTGTAGAGAGTGTGTTGCCACAGCACTAACTTTAAAATTGTAGTTTTAATCCATTATCTGCAATGAAGTAACATGTAGTTCTCTTTCAAATACATTTCAAGGATATTTCCAAGCATAGACCTTTAGATGGCACAAGACAGACTCATTCCTGAAGTCTGCTTTTATGAAGAAATGACATTCTTTAATCACTCCACGCAGAATGTGCTCATTACAGCATAATAACATTTACTAAAATCAGAAGAGCAACATATATCTAACTTTCTCTTATGATCATCCAAACATGCCCAAGATTGGAGAAGTTATTATTATAAACATGTCAAGGGAAAATAAGGAAGGGAGTGACAGACAATGAATTGGACTAAAACAGTGAAGTACGCGACAAATTGTCACATAACTACTCTGCTGCAAATCAGGATCTAGCATATATTACCTTTGGAGTAGGGAGAAAAATACAAACTGTGAGAAAAACTAGTATTCATTATATCTTGTAGTATCCAACAGCAAAATTCAAGATCAAGCATATAAGATAGTTAGTCGTAGAAAGAGGTAGAATACCTACCAAGAGACAAATAAAATTTGAAAGGAGGCTTGAATGGCTGAGTCTCATACAGGGAGTATAAGCAATACAGCCCACCCAGTCTGTTTGAGTGAGAACTAGTTGAAACCATGTAACCTACAATTCATCAAAACACCTCTTGTAAGATATTTATGCCAAAAATTGGGATTGTAAAGGATGAGAGTTTTGTTCCATTAATATTAATTCCATGCATCAGGATTGAATTAAAGGGCAATAGTGCCAACTATAGGATAGATCGTCACACGTAAAAAGAACTGAAGGTTTTGGCCTAGGCAGAAATGGAATTAACTAAAGGTAAATAAGTGTTAATAAAGACCGTAGAAGGATGATATATTGATAAAGAATAAGGGATGAAACTTGAAAAGAACAGTAATGAGGAGATAAGAAGAAGTAATGGAGAAATCATTTATATAACATACCAATCGCATGTGCATATAATATATGCGATTAAGTTATTTCAATATTAGTAATTTATATATGGTATACACCTCTCGTACATGAATGAAAGTAGATAAGTTATTTCAATATTAGTAAAAGTTATGATTTTTTCATTCAAATTAAACTTGAAAATTATTGTTTAGAATAATATTAACTATATGAATAAATACTAGTAAATCATAAATGTTCAATATGACATTATTCACACATATATTTCTCAAAATTTTAACTTTGTTCCACGTTTAGAAAGTAATAATTTGATTTAAGGTAGTCAATGCGTTGGATTGGGGCCGGAATGTATCTGACTCAATTAAATCAGTAAGGATTGGCCAGGGTCCGGATCTGACTCGAATCTGAAAATTTCTAGGCCCCTCCAACCTTACTTGAATAAAATCAAATATCCGATTGATTTTGGATTCAATGAAAACCCCGAATTTATAATTATCACTTATATTTTCACTTAAATTAGCTCAAGTGTTCAATTTTGTTTATAATTCACTAAGCTTCAACATGAAAAAGATTAGTTCTTGACACTTTAACCAATTAATTAAAATAATTTAGCAGATCACGTTGGATAATATCATTGAAATTTGTGTTAATATATCAAAATTAATTCAAGTCGTTAGGCATTATGTTGGTCCTAACCTAAGTGGTGAGAGGTCTACATGAAAGGGGCAAAATTATAGTATTTTTTAGCACCATACAATGGAGTGATTAATTTGTGACCATGGTATAGAGGTATATTGAATTGCACAATTCATACAATATTTTATTATACTAGAAAGGTGCACGTACGTTGTACGTGTCTAGTTTTAATTTCATGAGTGTTTTTCATAAATTAGAGTAAAATTAGCTATTTTTATTTCATAGAATATCATATATTGGTCAATTTATTTTTTATGATATTTATTATTATTAATTTATAAAAAAAAATGATGACTTTGAATAGTTATAATAAATATAAAATGATGACTAATTTATTCATTACATCTTATAAAATTGGTTCAAATAAGATCATAAGAACTTTTTTAGTTCATTACATCATAGTAGTTTTCATGTCAAGTTTATCCGTTATTCACTGATGTCACATGTTACATCCGTTTCTTCATAAATTTCACTTGAACTTTCATCGATTTCACGATCATTTTTTCTTACTGGTTTCACCGGTTTTTTCACAAACTTCACAAGTGTTTACCAATTTCACCCGAAGTTTCATTGATTCATATGTTTTCACTGTTTATTTTTTCTTTTGTCGATTTTTTCGTTTTTTATCGATTATAATATTTTTCATTGTTTTCCCTTTTTCGTCGATCTTTTTTTCCAATTTAAACCATTTTCTTCTGATTTCACCTTGTTTTTGTCGGTTAAAGTTTAACTCGTTTTCACCTATTTCACTTGTTATTCACCTAAATTTTCCATCGATTAAACATGTTTCGCCGACTTCAAGCTTTTTTGACTGATTTTATCCGTTTCTTTAAAATAATTTATCGGTTTATTTTTTTTAGCAATTTATCCCTTTTTTATAGCTTATAATATTTTTCATTAGTTTCTCATTTTTAGTCCATTTCTTTTGTATTTCTTTTTTAGTGTAAACCATTTTTCTACCGATTTCACTAGTTATACTATTTCTTTAATTGATTTCACTCATTTTTATCATTTTTACCCATTTTTACCTATTTTTCAGTAATTTCACATGTTATGCACCATAATTTTTCATTGATTAAATATGTAATTACCAACTTTACGTTTTTTGACCGACTTTACCCTTTTTTTCACCGGTTTTACCAAATTTTACTGAATTCATCATTTTTCTTAGAAATTCCATTAGAATTAATTTTCATTGATTTCAAATATTTTCACCAACTTTATCTTTATTTTAATCGATTTTACCCGTTTTCATCCATTTTTCACAAATTTTACCCAATTTTTTTTTTTTATCGATTTCAAATGTATTTATGATTTCACATACCATTACATACATTGTACATGTCTATTTAATTTCAGTGGTATTTTGTTGTAAATCAGAGTAAATTTAACTTCATTATATAATAAAATACCACATATTAGTGACTGTTATTCAATTTATTAACTTCATCATGGGAATTTTCATCGATTTCTTTAGTTTTTTTCGGTTTAAACCATTTATCTTTTGGTTTCATTTTGTTCTTGTTGGTTGAAATTTTATTGTTATATTGATTTCACTCATTTTTACCAGTTTAACCAATTTTCACATGTTTTCGCCGACTTTAGCCTTTTTTCACCGATTTTACCCATTTTTCACCTATTTCATCATTTTTTACGAAATTTCATCGTTTCACCGATATCATTCATTTTTGTCGCTAATTTCACTTGAGTTTTCATCGATTTCACATGAATTTATCGAATTTTCAACTCAAATAATTATACATCTTCAATTATTTTTAAGTATATCTCAAATTATTTCACTTACCTTACCATTTGAAAGATATTTCTTTATCGATCTAAGCCATTTAATTTATTATACTAATTAGTTTAATTCAATTTTCATTGATTTTTTACTGGTTTTATATTGTTTTACTGATTTACTCATTTTTTTTATCAATTATACCCTATTGTACATTGTTTTTCCTATTTTTCATCAATTTCTTTTGTTTTTTCATATTCAAACGAAAAAGACAAAAAAAATTTAGTGGTTTAGTTCACACTGTTTTGCTAGTTAAACTTTTTTCCTTTTATTTATTTTTATCAGTTTAACTTATATTTCACTTATTTCACTTGGATTTTCATTGATTTCATAGACTTTAACATTTATTCAATGATTTAACCCATTCTTCGTATATTTCACCCATTTTTCACTGATTTCACCGATTTGTTTCCCATGTTTTCACAAATATCACCCGAATTTTCATCGATTTCACATGTATTTATCGATTTTACTGGCACTTTTTATTACTGATTTGCCTCTTTTATTCACCTACTTCACCGTTCATAAATTCCATCCAGATCGATTTCACATATTTTCATCAATTACATCAAATTTATTTAAACGGTTTCACCAATTCTCATATCCGTTTTTTCACTTAATATACACGTTTTTGTCGAAAATATTTCCATGAAAATTTGAGGTAATGTTTCTCATGTCAAATAAAGATTACTTAGTTCACTAAGTCATAAACATTTTTGTTCATTCATAGGTAAGATGCGATTCTACTTGAACATGTTTTATGATATTTAAGAGAATATAAATTTTTTTTAAGGAGTGACATATTGTACTAAATCTTTAAATGATACATATAATATTTTGCACATAACAACATTTTGATAATACATTGTAATAATTTTACATGTATAATTTAGCAACTATTCAATATAACAGTGTTTTTATTTTTATTTTTATGTGTTATAAGAGAACAATAATGAAAATTATAAAAGTGATGTAAGAGTTAATTTCTTATTTATTAGAGTTAAAATAGTTTAATTTGAATTTAGTTTTATTTTTCTTCCATATTCATGGTGCTTGGTTAGGAGGAAAGGAAGTTACAAATTTTCTTAAAATATTTTCCTACCAAATTTTGATGAGAAAATTTAAGGAAAATTCATGTTTGATTATATTTTTTTATTATACTTTACAAGTTGAATAAGGGCATTTTTGTCTTCACAAAAAAAGAAAAAAACTTAAATTATTCACACTTTTAGTATTAGTATATAGATGATTTGCACATTTCATACAACTGTTAGTTATTTGGTTAATATTGGCCATGTATGTCACATGTTGACATCAACTCGACATATATTTTAGAGGGAAAATCAACGTTAACTACGTTTTTTTTTTTTGTCTCAGTTGTTGTTTATTCTTTAAATTAGTTTATGTATTTTTGTCCACAAAGCTCCATAAAATTGTGCACTTCGGTATATCATATAGAAAAATGTGAATTTTCTCTTCAAATTGATGAGTTAGTGGTCATGTATAGTGCACGTAGCTAAGTCTTTTGTTGCGCCCAAGTCATTCATATTGTGATGCTCAAACCAATCATTCACTTTTGATTTAGCACTTTCAAAAAACTCTCTTATAATGCATTTCGTCTCTTTATAAGATTGTGCCCTGCTTGCTAGATCGTAAGTTCGTCTCATGATTTCATGAACAAATGCCATATTTGATGCATTACTACTTCTCCCACTCAATCCACCACATACTCTATATGCTACATTTCTCGTCCATCTCTTTATAATGTACATCTCTGGAATATAATCCACATTTACTCTATCCAAAATTCTTAAGGCATGACTATCCAAAATCCCAGATGTCTCAAACATGTGACAACTACATTCCAGAGAAGTTGTTTGACTATCAAATCGAACTGTGATAAACTTTGATTGTTACCCATTTCAAGATAAATTGAACATGTACATATTCAAGATAAAGATTATTGAACATCTTTAGTGTTTAAGCTTCCAAAGCTCCATTTACAGTGTGCTACATATATTCCTCCACATTACTCATTTGGTACTTGGAATAACTGTAATTACTAATAATCATTTTATCAAAATCTCTATAGAAATAAGCATGAAACAATCAAAGAACTTATAAATTTATTTAACTACTACATAGCAGTCATTGAGTAAACTATTTATACAGTAGTAGAAAAATGACATTTTAAAGTTCGGGAAATAGGAATCCCATATGGTTGTTTTTTAATCTCTACATCAATGGCTGAACAAAAACTAATCTTTCAAATGGTATACAATAAGAAAATTAACCTGGTTGCTCAGTTAGTGGTCGGTGGAAGCTTCCCCATAGTTATGAGGGAAAATTGCAGTGTTAGTCACGTCTCCGGTGCGCGGCGGAAAGATTTTTCAGAGAGGCGTGAGAGTGTAATTTTTTACCATATTGATTTTAGTAAAAAAAAAAAAAAAAAAATCTAGTTACTGAATTTTGTTTTCCCGCTAGTAATACTTACTCCTTTGATTTGATAATTGTTTCATCTTCCTAAATCATGGTTTGTTAACCCAGTTGTAAGCAATGAAAAAAATAAAATAAATTGAAAAAGAGTGGACACGTTTTGTTTTGTGATTGGTTATGAATCAATTTACAAGAGATTATATATTGTTGGGTCCATTGGACAGGTGTCATCCATTGAACCCAGAAGGCAGTACCGACGGTAGCCCCGAACTATTCCTGTTTCTCCGCATATCTCGTTCCGAAAATTTCACCCAAATGGCAGAAAAGAATATAATGACAAGAAAATCTTCGACTCTCCTTTTCCCCTCTTTCTCTCTCATCCCAAATCAGCTCTGTTTCTCGAGCTTCCAATCTTTTTTCCTGCCCTAAACTTAACTTTTCAATCACCAGTAATGGAGCTAATGTTATAATTTGGCCCATTTTCCCATCTGGGTCGGTCCGGATTCTCACGAATATTCGGATCCTTTTGATGGGTTTTAGTGGGTCATGGGTTGCGTTAGCTCCAAGAAGGCGTGGTCTCAATCACAAAAATTTGACTCACTCTCCTTCAAATCCTCCTCGAAAAATAATGTGGGCCGGGACAAGGGGCCCACTCGTCTTGCTTCCTCCTCGACTGCAACTTCGATTGGCCAGGCAGGTTTCGGGCCATTGGAAAAGATAAAGGAGGAGCCCGAGAAGGAGGCGGAGCCCGAGGAGGACGAGGAGGAGGAGGAGGGGCATGGTGTTCAGGGTCATTCGGGTAAATTGAAGGCCTTAAAGAAAGGGGCCTCGGAGAAAAGAGCTGCTTTTAGTATTAAATTCGGGAGATTGACGGAAGCAGAGCATGTTGCCGCTGGGTGGCCCACTTGGCTCTCTGCCGTGGCTGGCGAAGCTGTTGATGGATGGCTTCCTTTGAAATCAGAAGCATTCGAAAGATTAGAAAAGGTAATTTTGATATCTTAGGGCAAGTCCAATGCAAGTATGCAAATGGGGATGTAAATGTATAACTACCATTTTGCATACATTTTTGGGTGGATTTTTCACTCCAATGGGGATAAGGAAAAGGGGATCCATTTTACATTTTTCATTTCCAAATCCTATATTTACTTACTCTTGAAGAGAGAGAAACATGATATGCATATGGTAGTTGTTGAGAGGGAATGAATGTGATTGGATAAAAATATTTAGTAAACAATAAAAATATTAATAAAGTGACATAGAAACTCAATTTGCATACTTACCATTGGAATGAATCAATTTAAATGAGTATGCAAACAACTATTTGAGAATGCATAATTCATTTTACATCCCCAAATATACATACTACCATTGGACTTGCCCTTATGCTCAAATTTTTTATTTCTCTTATAGCTAGCTATCATTGTGTAGTCTATTGTCTATTTAATAAGAGCTTAGAGCCATAATTTGTGTTAAGAAGTTGTGAAAAGTACATTTCAATAGCTTGTCGAAATTGTGATAAGCTATTGATTCGTATTTGCTCATGTGTTGTGTAATTTGTTTTCTCGGCCAAGGAATGCAAAAGATCATGTGCTTATGAGATGAGTTGGATATTCAATATGGTATTAAAGTCAGTGTGATAAGCTATTGATTCGTAGAATCGTATTTGCTCATGTTTTGTGTAATATGTTTTTTCGGCCAAGGAATACAAAAGAACATGTGCTTATGAGATGAACTGGATATTCGATATGGTATTAAAGTCAGAGTTCTTATGTTCGAATTTATCTGCCACACATTTATATATTCCATGTTTTTAGGCTCGAGTAAAAGGTAATACCAGCTATACTTGAGGGGGCGTGTTACGTCATAAATATTAAGTGTCTAAACTTTCTAACAGCTTACACTATCAGATGAGTTAGACATTCAATATAAGATACATTGTTTGCTAATGAGTTTAGCAAGATAGAGCAGATTGAACTACTTCAGTGAATTAATATAATAAGAAAGCTATATTTTTTGCGGAGTGTTTCAATGATTCAAAGAATGTAGCAGAAGTTGTTTGTGTAGTTGCCGCAAATTGTGTACTCTTAGGTTTTTTCTGTTCATATGTAATTTTATTGAAATTTTCTCTTAAATCTCACAAAATTATAGTCACATCGTACCTTGTTAGTGCTGACAGAAATTGTGTAGTTATTTTTTTATTGGTAGTAGCTTATTTATTTGTGGGAAAATTGAAGTATAACTACTTGCAATATATGTGTTCTTATTAAGTACTTGTGTAGATTGGACAAGGTACATACAGCAATGTTTATCGTGCACGAAATTTGGAAACTGGTAAGATGGTTGCTCTGAAGAAGGTTAGATTTGACAATTTTCAACCAGAGAGTGTGAGATTTATGGCACGTGAAATTATGATCCTACGCATGCTTGACCATCCAAATATCATGAAGCTGGAGGGTATAATTACTTCTCGGTTATCATGTACAGTGTACTTAGTTTTTGAATACATGGAACACGACTTTGCCGGGCTGTTATCATGTCCAGACATCAAATTCACTGATTCACAGGTTCATTTTTTAAAGCCATATAGGTCTAAATTTTATCGTAGCTCACAATACTTTGGAGTATTTTTATTCTTATTTTTATTTTTATGAAAATAGATTAAATGCTATATGCGGCAGCTATTGAATGGAGTAGAGCATTGCCACGCACGAGGTATAATGCATCGAGATATTAAAACCTCCAATATCTTAGTAAATAATGAAGGGATTTTGAAGATAGGAGATTTTGGCCTTGCAAATTTTCTTAGACCCAAGAACAAGGAACCCTTGACCAGTCGAGTGGTGACTTTATGGTACCGCCCTCCTGAACTACTTTTAGGATCTACTAATTATGGAGAAGCAGTTGATATGTGGAGTATAGGTTGTGTTTTTGCTGAACTTTTTATTGGGAGGCCTCTCCTTAAAGGCAGAACTGAGGTTAGAAATATATATATATATATATTTTTGGGTATGTTGATTCTGTGATCAATAGCATTATGATTTCTTCGTGCCTCTGCAGGTTGAACAATTGCACAAAATATTCAAACTGTGTGGTTCTCCACCGGATGAGTATTGGAAAAGGTCGAGACTTCCTTTAGCTACTATGTTTAAACCCAAACATCCTTATGAAAGTTCACTTCGTGAAAGATGTAAAGAGCTTCCAAAAAGTGCAGTTAGCCTTATAGAAATCTTTCTTTCAATCGAACCTTACAAGCGTGGAAGTGCTTCTTATGCTCTTCTTTCTGAGGTAAATTTCGATATAATCATTGATAAATTAAGTCCATACTATTGTTTGAGCTGAACTCTTCTTATCTTTTTACAGTATTTCAATACAAAACCATATGCATGTGACCCATCAAGCTTGCCTAAGTACCCACCAAACAAAGAGATTGATGCCAAATTACGTGAAGAAGCAAGAAGGTGAAACATTTTATTTTTCTCGTACAAACATCTTGATTTGTCTTCCAAATCAAACAGTAAATCATAATGTAGTTATTACAAATTATTAGCCATTTGAGATTACTAATAAGCATCTAGGTTAGAGATAGATATGGAGCAATGTGATTGTGTTTCCATCTTACTTTTTAATTTAGGTTTTAGTCTATTTAAGTCGTTTTTGTTGATCCATTTCATAGCTGATGAAAATACTACCCAATTTTTCAGGAAGAAGGCTGGTGCCATAGCACGAGCACAAGCAGGTTCAAGAAATTCAAGAAGAGTCCGTAAAACTTTGCAAGAATCAAACGACTTCCGTAAATTGATTTCAGCAGAGGTTGAATATATATTTTTGTTTGTGTGTGTGTGTGTGTTGTGATTACACAACAGAAAGTGTTATGCCTATTGACTTTTTTACTTGTCTTGAAGGACATTGAGGCGAATAACCAAGTTGCTCGTAGGAATCATGTTGGAAGTGCCAATGTTTATAGGCGAAGAGGCGGAATCGAGTCACGGACATCATTAAAGCAGTCCTATGACACAATGTCAGATGCTTCTCAGATGACACAGGAATCTCAAGGATCTAGCGTTCAATCTGTCCCTGTGCAAGTTACAGCGTCAACCAATTTTGCATGGGCCACTTACAAAAGACAAAAGCAGCATGACGCATTTACAAGATTACACAGTCATTCTAATTCAAAAAGTCAAAAATCGATCGCATTAGAACCATCCAGTATATTGCATACACATGATGATTCGGACTCGTATGTACAGGAAAACAATGATTCTTCAGGCAGAGTCCATGGTCTCGGGGCTGCTAAGCATGCCATGCGTGGGGAACATGTGCAGTTGAGTCCTCCTGATTCATTTGACTCGACTGATATTTATGAGTCTCAAGAATCTGTGGTACGCATTTAGAAAATATTTAGAGCAAGCAATTCCGATATAATTTTTAAATACATTCACTCAATTTGATTTTTGGATTTTTAACAGGGTTATGACAATAAGAAGAAAGAGAGGATAGGATTCTCAGGGCCATTGATACATGAGTCTCAAGAAACGGCTTCAAGGCAGAATAGCCAACCTCGTCTAGTTCATCATAGATCCCGCTTTTATAAAGGTTGAGAAAAAACAACTAGAAATTCAAGCTGATATTGAAATATAGAAGAGACACAATAATGCATTTTTAGTCCCACAGGATCGGACGCTATTAGTTCTGCGCTTTAAAAAAGCATTTTTGGTCCCAAATCTAGAAAGTCGCAAAAAAGTGTTATCTTTAATAGCACGGGACTAAAAGTGTCTGTTGTCCAGTCCAATGGGACAAAAAATGGAATGACTAACTATGCTACATTTTTGCAGATTTTTGAATCAACGCATACGGATGAAGCAATATTACGGAACAGACTTTGTGGCTCAGTTTTGTTCGATCTTTCAAACTTCAAGGGCTCTATCTATAATGCCACAATGCTTCTTTGGGTTTTTTCCGCTCTATTCGTTTGAGCGTTGTACCAATAGACCTGCACAATATTATTTGGAGATTAACGAAAAGATTTACAGCAACACATAACTCGTGACTTTTGTAACCAAAGAATGCATCAGGCCGGATTTTCATTTTCACTTTTTTATCTTCTACTTTCCAATTCCTCTACTGTTTCTTTCTCTTTTCCCCCCCTCGAATCCGCCATAAATTCTTGTATATTATGAAATGCAAATATTCTCATGTTTAAATTCATATAAAAATGTAATTTTCATCAGCAACTTTCAATTTAAAGTAGGGATATTATTTTAACCCGGCGAATTGTGCCAAGATTTTGCTTATTTTATTAAGTTTGTGGCTTTTTAGGCATAGAATACAATGATAATTGTTCAATTGTGCACAAATTGTCACCATACCGATTGCACGGTCAAGATCATCAATGCAGTCGAGTTTGAGTTATGTTGATACGTAATCATTGTTATGATATATTTTTTTCTGAGTTAGTGGCAATCTACCCCCTTTTGATTTGAAAAGAGCATTTTATCCCCTATAAAAATTTTAAAGAGGCAATTTACCCCCTTTAGCCGGAGGTGTAACTCACTTGCCGAAATTGAGAGTGGACATGAAATGTATTTTGTAACATAGTGGGGTAGATTGCCATATTTATCATAATACAGACGGGTAAATTGCCACATTTATCATAACACATGGAGTAAAGTGTCAAATTATCATAACACAAGGTGTAAAGTGCCACATATAAAAATGTCAGGGAGGCGGTGTAAAAAGTTATTAGATTAGGGAGGTAAATTGCTCTTCAAATCACAGGGAGGTAAATTGAACATTATGAATATCACATGAGGGGTAAATTGCCATTAACTCTATTTTTTGTTAACATAAGAAATAAGATTTATGCGATGTCGTTTAAGGTTTGTTAATTTGAGGATAAATGCAAGATACTCACATGTGTATGTGTATGTAAAATATGCACGAAACTATCCTGTAAAAATTTACTGCATAGGATCCCCATGTACTTTAAAAATTTCAGCACGAAACCCCCTATTTATATAATATGAATTGTTTTGCATCGACATATTTCAAAAAATTACTTCTTAAATATTTTATGTTGATCCGTACAACTATACCTTAACTATTAAAAAATAGTTTTTTTTTTCAAATACGTTGATCATAAACGATCTATTTTGAACTATTATAAAGAACAAACATAATAAAGAAAAATATTAGAATATTTAAAAGTATAAATATTACACTTATTGTTAACTTTAATTCTAGATAAATCAGATTGGCGGAGTAAGATAGGACAAGAATTATGCGGCATAATGCCAATTAATAGCCCCACTTTCCATGTCGAAAATGCCTGGAAATTATGTGCCTATCCCGTTGATTTAATTTATTGGGGTGCTGGATGAACGACATGTATAAGAGGACAACTTTTCATCCTCTTATGTATATGTGTTTATCATCCAACCCCTATAAATACAATCCACCGATATAGGATGAATGTAACCAAAATACTCATGGCATGGCCTTCTCCGTACGGTTCATCTTGAGGAAATTGTATTATCATCTGAAAAATAGATGCAACTAAACAAATTTAGAGGAAGAAAGTGAAAGCGATGCACTAAAACCTATGGCTATGAACAAAGCGTTGTCTCCCAAACTATGTACTTTAATTAGTCCATAAAGATAATTACGAATGCTTTTATCATCATGGCATTCTTCTAATTTAAAAACAGAAAAACAAATTATATAGTATATGGGTTTATCTCGATCAAGATTGAGGAGTATTGTTGTAACATAGTTGCGAGAGCATAATGATACTATTACTATTTTTATATTATACTAGGAAAGTGCACATACGATGTACGTGTCTAATTAATTTCATTGGTATTTTTATAAATTAGAGGTAAATTAATTTGAATATATCATAAAATAGAGCAAATTAACCTGCTTTTACATATTTAATTTATTATTCACCGGTTTAACATTTTCTTCAATTTTATTTATTTTTACCATTAATATTTTTTTTATTATTTTACCCTTTTAATTTTTTATCAGTTATAACTTATTTTCACAATTTTTACGATTTTGTTCTTTTATTTTTTTTTGTTTTAAACTATTTTTTCTACCAGTTTCACCTTCTTTTATTGGTTAAACTCGTTTTATTTACTGATTTCACAAGTTTTTATCATATTAACTCGCTTTTAAACGTTTTATCATATTAACCCGTTTTCACCAATTGCACACTTTTTGTTCACTAATTTTCACATGTTCTTCACCGATTTCACCTGAATTTTCATTGATTTGACACATTTTCACATAATTAATTTTTTACCGATTTCACTAGCTTTATATAATGTTGTTTCATCAGTTTCATCATTTTTCACGAATCTCACCCAAATTTTTCATCAAATTCACATGAAATTATCAATTTCAGTGGAACTTTTTTTTTACTGATTTCACTCGAATTTTCATCGATTTCACCATTTTCCACCAATATCTCCCGTTTTCACGAAAAGAATTTCATGAAATTTCGAGGTTATGCATGTCTAGATATTATTGAATATTCTTTATATTTTTCTATTCTAGCGGAAGTAAAATTACGTAATTAGCTAAGTCATAAGTATTTTTAACACTTTCATAGTAAGATGCGATTCAATCTTAATTTTTTTTTTGGGTAACATAATGATAATTATGAGAATATCTTTTTGAATTTTATATTTAGAGTGTTTATGACTTATGGTGTACTAAATCTTTAAATTGATATTTTCTTACTCCAATAATTACTGATGCTAATATATAATAATTTTTTATGTATTTTTAGGGGTTGTTTAAAATAATAGTATTTTTTAATGGTTCATTTTTATCTATAAGTGAAGAAGATTAAAATTGAGAGAATTTATAAATTTTAGGAGTTTATGTAGGAGATAAATTAAATGTAACAAGACTCTATGTCTAATTATACCTCTTTAATTAGTTTTACATATTTACCATGAATTAATATCACTTTACAATTTAAATAAGGGCATATTAGTCCGCACGAAAAATTAAGAAATATTCATGATTTTATAATAGTAGAGATAGAGATATATATTTGTTGAAAATTAACTCTATTAATGTATATTAGTTATATAATTATATCCATAATATTTTTAGTATTTTTTAAGAAAATTTTTGATAAATTGTTGAAATTTAAAAGCATATTACGATTGAATTTTAAAATAATTAAATTAATTTGTCATATGATCTATATGTAACAAATATGTTAGAGATAAACAATATAAATACTTATAAAATACTTTTACAATCTTAAAGTAGTAAATTTTAATAATGATATTCTTTGTACAACAGGGCGTCGAGATAAAATTTCGTCTAAGCACCCCTAATATGTAGGGCCAGCCCTGATTTCTTGAACCTGGAACCATAAGCACTATGGACTCATTGTAAATATTTCTTGCAACTGGAAAAATTGACGTGTATTGTACGTGTCTAATTAATTTTAAGGGTAATTTATGTGAGTTAAGTAAAACTATGTCATTAAATAAAACAAACTAATGACTCATACTCAATTTAGTTTTTATTAAAATTATTATTTTATAAAAAAAAATATCTTTAAATTATTGTAATCAAATATAAAATTATGACTGATTTAGTAAAATTTGTTATAATATAAAATCATAAGAAAAATATTTAGTTTATTCTATAATAGTAGTTTTCATTTTAAAGGTTCTATTTATTTGTTTCAAAGGACATACATCACTGAACGTTCTTTGCAATTATTATTTAACCAACTTGAATTTATTAAATAAAATATTTTTACTACAACAAAATACATTAATTAATTTCATAGATTTTATCATCACTAATTTTTAATGTGAATGTAGCACCAAATATGATATTATAACACCAAGTATATACCATTTACCAATAGCCCATTTGGATGGATTGGTTTGGACTTATATGGATTTTTTATTTTTTTTATGAATGGACTTGTATGGATTTGAAATCTCTAATTCAATATTTTTGCATTGTTTGATAACAAAAGTAATGAAATCTTATTTTTTGATCAAATGGATTTGGGTCCACTTAGATATTTGTTTGTTTGTTTCCCAATGGTTTAAATCCTTCCGAGGCACATCAGACAAAATTAAGTATGAATCAATCGCAACAGAGATTCGAACCTGGATTTGATTCCATTTTGATTTCAAATTCTTTCTCTTACCATGTTATTTGAAATGCATTTTTTTACTTACCTAAGCTATTTTTCACTTCTTTAATTCATTAATTTAATCCGTCTATTTGTCAATTCATTCATTTTTACCAGTTTAATATATTTATTTTATCGATTTACCCCTTTTTTTTATAGGTTATAACATATTTTCATTATTTATTCCGTCGTTGATTTCTTTTGTTTTTCCCGTTTAAACCATTTTTTCTTCTGATATCACCTTATTTTTGTTAGTTAAACATTTTTTGACTAAATTCACTTGTCTTTATTGGTTCAACACGTTATCACTTATTTCAACGATTTTCATTGATTTCATATTGATTTTCATTGTTTTTAATAAAATTCATCGACTTTACCATTTTTCTACAATACTTTTATTATCGTTTTCATCCTTTTTCCAATTTTTACGAATACAATTTGAAATTCGAGGTTCATGTTTTGATATTCTTGGTTTTTTTACTTTTAGTATATTTTGCTTCTCTAGTCTTTTATCAATTTTATCAATCTGCATTGATTTCACCTTTTTTGTGAAAAGAATTTCAAGAAAATTCGAGGTTATGCGTGTTTTGATATTCTTGGATATTCTATACATTTTGCTTCTCTAGTCAAAGAAAAATTGTGTACTTGACTAAGTCATAAGCATATTTTGTTCATTCATAGGCAAAATTCGATTCTATTTAACTTTTTTTTTTCTTTTTTTGGGGGCAGAAGGTTATTTAAGAGAAATTGATTTTTTTTTTGTTTAATAATTACATGAGTGTTTACGGCTTATAATTTGTACACTAAATCTTAAATGATACCAATAACATTTTTTCAGTTAAAAATATATTTACGTTAAATTTTAATAATTTTACATATATGATTCAGTTTTATGTGATGACATGATACCAACAAGTGATTGGTCTAGCAGACTCAGGTTCGAATCCCTGTTAGGAGAGGTACCCACTTAATATATCCAACCCGCCTTGAAAGGGATTAAATCCTTGGAAAAAAAAAAAATGTGATGACATGATGTTGAAGAAGGAGATTTGAAATTATAGAAGTTGATGTAAGAGATAATATCTAAAATTTTAAGAGTTAATGTAGGAAATAAATATTATAATATTTCTTGTGTAGTTACACCTCTTCAATTATTTTTACATGTTTGTCGTTGAATTAAATGTCACTTTACAACTCAAACAAGAGTATATTAATCTAAAAAAAAATTAAATTATTCACACTGTTAGATATAGTGTAAATTGTCGCGCTAATACAACCTCAATCATCATCAAGCCTCACAATACTGGGTATTTGGCCATGGTTAACAAAATCTATTCTGTTCAATCTCACACAGCACATGACTTCCTCTGGTAATTCTTCCGGCTTTTGTGCCTGTTCAGTAAAAAAGACTTCCAAATGAACTTACATATCACAATTCATGAAATTATAATCCTGAATCCAAATATAAACTATTGTAAACCTGAATTGTCAATCCAAGATCCAGTATTCCGTTCTTTAAACGCTCGCGGAATGCCTCAAGTCCCTTTCTTGCTATGTAGCTGAAGCGATGAATGTCGAGGTCAATCTCAAAGTAGTTTGGTCCCTGTATTAAAAAAGAGTACAAACTGATAGTAAGAAGCAATATTTTACAAGAAGAAAACTCGTAATATATGTTACATATGCACGCAAATATGTATCACCTGATAAAACTCGTGTTGTGGGCGAGAAAGAACTGGCTTTTCATTGTAAGCGTTCAGAAGTTTCCTTTCGGTAGAAGACGATACGAGGTCTTCTGGATTAGCCACCCCAACCATAATTTTCAATCTTTCTCTGAAAGGGACATTGGACTCTTTCGCAAATCCTTTAACCTTTTCCATATCATCCTCGAACAATCTCTGCAGCATAAACATTCTTTTAAGAAACTAAAAATTACTAAGACCATCTCCAACAGACCTCTTAAATTCAGGCCTCTTATCTTAAAATTTAAGGAGTGAACAGTGTTATACATTCCCACTTTTTACTCTGCACTCCAACAGCTTCTTTATATTTTAAGAGTTCACTTTTAAACAATCACATCACATCACTCCAACAACTCATTTATATTTAAACAAATTACTTTTAATTTTTATTAATATATAAATAATAATGATATATATATTTAATATATTATAATTAGAAAAACTAAAAAAATTATTATCTCATAAATTTTTGTAATATATTATAAAAATTTTTAAAAAGTACTATTGTTAATATATAAATAATAATGATATATATATATATATATATATATATATTATAATATTTAATATATTATAATTTAAAAAATTTAAAAAAATTATTAATATATAAATAATAATAATATATATATTATATATTTAATTTATTATAATTTAAAAACAAAAAATTCAGTTCATTTTTACCTTTTCCATTAATTTTTGGGAATTGGAGGTTGGAGATTCAATTTTCTGCAAAGGAGTGTAGAAAAGTACAAACAACAGTACTTTTCTATGCAAAAAGTAATTTTAAGATTTAAGTTTGGACTCTCAAATATAAGAGTCCAAACTTAAAAAATTTTGGCTTTCTTAAATTTTAAAGACTCCCTTGGAGTGGATTTTTTGCCCAAATCTTATCCTATCTCTTATAATATAGAATATAAGAGTCCCCTTGGAGAAGGTCTAATTAAATGCAGATTACACATAGAATGAGGCTATCTGCTTTTATCAAGAAACTCGTTATCGTTACCTTCATACTGTCTTTAAATTCGGAAGAGATGTCATTCTCAAAGCTATCTGAAAGTCTAAAATATAGAACAAGGCTCAACCCCTCTCCATCAGAATCACCCAGAAACATGGGCGCCGGATAAGTGGGCAGCTGCCACAAAAACAACAAGACGATGTTAGATGATTAATTGCAGTTTAATAAGATATTATAATCTTTTAAAGTAGAAGTGTTTAAAGCATAAAGTAGTAGCAAATTAGTAAAATGATGCAAATTTCACCACCTAAATTTGTTGTTCGGCCGTGGAAATTATACATCTTAGGATTGGACATGTGATAATTTGTGTTGGTGTCGAAAAGTGGCTGGTTATCATTTGTTTATGGTCGGCCTAATTTAATATCAACACTACCAAACTAGAGATATATGTTGATATCTCATGTAATAATCTTTGCTACCAAACGAGATCAAGACGTATACCTGAATGTTAACAATTAGCAGTGGAGGTACATCCCCATCTGCTTTTAGAGAAGGCAGCTCAAGGTGCTGTGCAATGTGGTTAATCTTTCTTGGAGATGCAAATAGATCAACACCAATTGGAGTATAAGGGGAGACATTTGGTGCAGGGTATTTCTTCTTATCTCTACAATAAAAAAAATATTGTGAGGCTATGGAGTAGAGTAAATAGAAACTTTATTCATTTATAAGCTTAGAAGAATGCATACTTAAAGTAGGTGTCTCCACGGAGCTTAAAGGTCGAGGGTGCAATCTCAGACCAAGTTCCACAAGTTGGCTTCTCCTC
Organism: Penstemon barbatus; assembly: GCA_003313485.2. Taxonomy (NCBI): domain Eukaryota; kingdom Viridiplantae; phylum Streptophyta; class Magnoliopsida; order Lamiales; family Plantaginaceae; genus Penstemon; species Penstemon barbatus. Next base: position 75,746,590 of record CM064884.1, on the reverse strand, counting down.
AGTACAGCAAGGAATCATTAGTCCGGCTCTCGGACGATATAAATATTTTGTTGATGTACCTAGATTGGAAAATGTTATTTTAAAATCAGGTAACATTACATTTTATTGCAATATCATCATTTAAGATACTTACGAAATTCATTTGGATCTTCTCCATCAACAGATTTTCTTGTAACTGAAAGCCTGATGACAGTTGATTTCCTCTTTTGAGATTGTGGGCCAGAACTCGATAATCTTGATGAACATATCTTGTCATTAAAACTTATAGAAGGGAGCAAACGAGGCAAGACGGATTTCAATAAGTTCTCCGAAGTTTTCTCCTCGTTTTTATCATCTTTAACTCCATTGAAACTCACATAGGCTCTATCTAAGTTACTATTTCTCCAGATACCGGACTCTTCATTCTTCAATAAACAGGGGAGTTCTTTTGATTGGCAATTTAATACAGCAAATGTATTTTGTTCATTGACTCCATCTTTGCTCAAGAATAACTCGGTTTTACTATTATCTATTTTCAGATATTTTTCATGGTATTCCTTGATATGAGACTTGCTATCTACATAGCATGATGAAGTTTCATACTGGAGCATTTGTCCATTTGAAATGGGGAAAAAGTCTACATAAGAAAAACCAGAAGGAACCATTAATAAAGTTGATGCTGAATATTTGTTGCAAGAGCATAAGTTTTTCTGTGGTAGCAGCCTAATTACACATGAGGGTTCAAGAAAACTGACCTCTACAACCTCAGTAGAAAATTTACTCAAAAAATCCAGTCTGATCCATAACATAAGGAGGTTCATAGAATAAGTGAAATCATTGCATGATATACACTCATAGGATAACAAGTCAGAGTTATGTTAACCATAAAACCTTGAGAAATCGATACATTGTTAGCTCAAATCTTTATGAGATCCTAAGTGGCTCCATTCCAGCAATTAACTAATGTATCTTACAAGTTAATTAATTAAAAAGTGTTCTTCTAGAAAAACCTTATATCTGTGCAGAAAAATAAAAAATTTAAGCAAAGAAGATGTATAAAAATATAGTTATTCCAGTATAAGACAGCCTCTACGTAAAGGCCAAATTTTCAATTACTCTTATAAATTTCTGAACTAGTTAAGTATTTAATATGCATATACTCACATAAGAGAACTAAAATAAATTGAGTCCTAAGCATAGTCGGGGGAAGAAAGAGATACATTTTCTTCAGGATCAAATAAATACAAACATCAAATTAGAAACAGCAATCTCTATGTTTTTAGACGAGAAGTAAATTGGTACTGAAAAAGAGAATTAAAAGGGAAAGGACTAAAGAAATTAGATGGTCATTACCTCCATGGACACTACTAAAGTCATCATCTGAGTCAGATTCTAGTATGCTGAATGTGTCAAACCACGAATCTTCCTGGAAAATTCCTGTAAGCACATGAATACCTTTGTTATATTTCAATGGTCAAGCTCTAGTTTCTGAGTAAAACCAAGTCTCAAATTTTCTTTGCTCGAGATATATAGACTCATACTGTGTACTCTGTAGGTTCACTTAAAACAATTCACAAAGAGACGAAAATCTAGAATGTGAAATAAATGTCCATGAAATGAGTTCAACATTCCTAAGAGTCGTGAAACTTAAGGTAAATTCGACCAAAAAATATTAAATTTAAAGAATAAAAGAAATACCATTGGCATCGATTTGACTATGGTGCCACTGCAACTGAGTAAGGTGGAAAGTGGAATTGGAGACCTCGGATTTTCTGCAGGTGGTAGTAGTATGAACAAACTCGCTAACAGAATAATCTGTCAATCGAGAACTTGCATCACTATTCCTTTTTCTGTTTCCATCGGTAACTATATTCACATGGTGCTTTTTGGAGTTTCCCCGCGGCTTCCTCCTTACTTTCAGTGTTTTTGATGGTTTAGCTACAAATGGCGTTGATACACAAGCCCCCATTACAATAACTCGGTCTCTAAATATCTGCAAAAACATATAAGATGCCAATTTCACTGTCACGTTCTGAAAGGTATTATTACAAAAGATAGGAACACAGTTAATAATTAACCTTATTGATAAAAGCTTATGAAAGTTTCTTTTCATCTTTAACTGTCAACATGGAAATGCATAATACCATGATATTAAACCAACAAAAGTTTCCAAATTTGTAAAATAATATTCGTTATAAGTAAGTGATTTATTGACAGGACAGGAGAGAGCCATTCCGCCTAATTTCTTTATCTGTTCCAGCTTTTATCACTAACAAATGCATTTACGTATACGTATCTTGATAAGCTGGATCACAATGAGCATACCTTTAGCAATTAGCATGTTTTTTTAAGGTAAATGCCTCGTGATTGCAGCTAATAAGCTCCTGTACTCTAGTTTTTATCGAGAAATTCACAAATCGCATACTCCACTTCTCCTTAGGACCTGTAAACACAACAAGAGAGCAAAATTTTGAGTTGCAGAAACCCAAACTGATGGCTTTCAGTGGCAAATCATATCAACCAAAGTTTACTCTTCCGCTTGATTACAAAAAGTAAAACTTCAAACAACAAATGCAACTGATCATAATCTTTACAGTCTTTTCATATACCTTTTTTCAGTATGTTCTAAAAACTCTAATAATAAAAAAGGTGGAGTGGGAGAAAATGACCTTGAAGAGTTCGCTTTTAAAGATCAAATGAAATGAAAAAGATATAGCATGATCGAATAGAAGAAGGTGATCCATATCAATATGGGTCCCCATCAAACCAGCAAGGAAAAAAACAAATCAAGAAAAATTTGGATACCATACACGCATAATGATAGCATAATAAAATGAAAATGTGAAGACAAGACATAATATAATCAATTGTCATAGATTATCATCTAATTTAAAACATATATAACCCATCCAAAAAGCTGTAAATTACAGGATAATAAGACATATTCTCCTCAAAATCACCAGTTTTATATCATCAAGCATTAAATAATTCACAGGAAAATTCTCGGAAATGCAACCTATCATATTAAAGACAAAAACGCACCACAGCCCCATCTCAATTCAAGAATAAAAAACTGGAAAAAAAAAAACAAAAAAAACAAATACATTGCACGAGTACATATGCAGATTATATGTTTGTGTATATGCATGAACAGAGAAAAGTACCTGAAAAAGGTATTCTAGGAGAGGGAGAAGTGGGTCCGACGGTCTTGGATCCGGTTTAAAATTCCAGACCCGTTTCTTCTTTCTCTCCCAGAACTGATTCTTCTTTATGTTTTTTTGTCTGTTAACTTTTTTCAGAGCTTTGATTGATGTATCTACAGTTTATGTGCAAGAAAAAAGATAGAGAAGAAATGGGAGAGGGACAAAGCAACGTACTTTGCTCTGTTTTAATTTGTTCGTTGCGCCACTTTTTTCTCGTCATTATGGCAGGTGGGATCAATTTTACATTACTACTGGATATATTAAATTACCCATTAATAATTTCTTTGTTTTCTTTTTTACTTTTCATTATCTAAATAAGGGATAATATAATAATAATCACAATTTTGATTTAGTGGACTGTAAATGATTGTTTTTTAAATGAATCGAGTGTCCGAATCCAAGTCATTCTTTATATAATAGATAAGCTAAAAAAAAACAGTAGGGAAGCCTCATTAATAATATTATGCGAACAATAATTGAAGAAGCAAAATTAAATGAATGTGAAATCTCTTAAAATGTATTCCATTCGTTTCAAATTATTTGTCGTTTTGACAATAAAAAATTTATTCCATATTATTTGTCTTCTTAGAAATTTAATGCAAAATTAATTTTTTTTTCTAGATTTACCCTTACCTTAAAAAATATAATAAATAACCACTTTTTTAAGCAAAAACCCTAAAAAACTATTTTAATTAAATAATCACAATTAATTACAATCATTAACAAAAAGGTAAAATTGATAAAAAAAAAATATTAATTTTATATTGAACTCCTATAAAACGACAAATAAAAGTGCATAATTTTTTTTTAAGCTACAAATAATAAAAACGGATGGAGTAACTAAAAGATGAGAGAGAAAAAGCACTTATTATTCCAATAAGGGTATTTTAAGATTTTTAACTTCAAATGACTATTTAATAAATTTTTTAATCTCCATGTCTCTACCCAAAGTGACAAATAATATGAAAGGGAGTGAGGAGGGAGTAACTAAAAGATGAGAGAGAAAAGTTATTATTATTCCAATAAGGGTAATTTTAGATTTCTAACTTCAAATGATGGCTATTTGATAAATGTTTTGATCTCCATATCCCTATCCAAAGTGACAAATAATATGAAACGGAGTGAGTATGTACTTTTATGTTTTATATGTATATTTCATAATAAAAGATAACTAATTTAGACTTAACTTCAATACTAAGTAAAATCCGATTGATTGGACTTTTAAGCCCCTTTCGCACACAATTAAGCGATTATTGGAAAGTGCCCATAATATAAATTTAAATTTGTTTGTAATTAAAAACTCTAATTTTGCTGTCAATAATTATGTTAAATGGTGTAACTCGTCGGGTTTTGTTGGTACTGTTAATTAAATGGACTTTTTGTGTTATTCTTTTTGCTATGGAGGTGTTTCATTATTCGAACTATGTAACTTGTGCTATATGAATGAATGTTGAATTATAAAAATAAAAAATAAAAAACATAAATTGCAATCTTTTCTTGGACGAGTGAATTATTACTTACAAAATAAGTCTTTCTTTTTGTGACTTTAGGGAAATTTACAAGAGTTTACTCATGACCTAGTCAATTTGCTTTAGAGTCAAAGCTATTCGTTTCATTGACTTCTTTATCCAGTTTCTTCAAAGTCTTTTTAATTTTTTTTTCTTGGATCAGAATGTAGGGAAATTCTTATCCATATCGGGTTTAGCCGAACCCAAAGTAATTATATGGCAAGTACTCCCTCCATTCCTTTTTACATGTCGTTTAAGGTTGTTTCACGAGGATTAAATAATCATTTAATGCTCTAGATTTTAGGAAAATAAAAGGGTAATTGGACAAAATTACCCTTGAGAAACATGAGTAAATATTTTGTAACTCCCCATAATCCTCTCTCTATCTTGAAAATGAAGAAGGGTAAAAATGTCAAACTAGCATTTAAGTCTATCTTGAAATTCTAAAGTGACGTGTATTGTGGAATTTTTTTTTCTCTCTAAAGTGACATGTAAAAAGGAATGAAGGGAGTATAATACACTTGCTTTGGGATTTGATGTAACTCCAAAAAAAGTGACAAATCACAAAGTAAGTGCAATACACTTGCTTGGTGGTTGGATGAGTTTGGCCAAGCCAGATTTGAACAAGAATTTTCGCAAAATGTATAATAATAGATATGGAATATCTTGGAATTTTCACATAAGAACAGATCATGTGAACAATCAAAAGTCTCAATGTCACATTAATGTCACTGATTAACGGACAAATATAGTAAATATGCCATGTGATGAAGTTGCTTCACTAATCACTCAATTAGTAATTAACGTGCAAGTTTCAAGAAAAGGGTAAAATTGTAATTAATGTAGCCAATAATTTGAAAGTGTTATTGAGTTGTGCATGGGTTCCGATGTCAACTTGTCACGTGATTCGGGAACATAACTAAGTGCTTCGATATTATTTTTATTATAGAAGAAGTTATGAAGAGTATATAATTAAGTTTATCAAACTATTCATGACTAGCATTAATTAATAACAATGAATAATTATACAAAGAACCAAAAAATCCCTATAATATAATATTTTTTTTCTCAAGGGTTTAATCCTTTTCGAGGCGCGTCGGACATATAAAGTGGGACCTCTCCCAAAAGGGATTCGAATCTGAGTTCGCTACTTTGTAGTTTGTAGTGACTAGTCCCTTCCACTAGACCAATCACTTTTAATTCCTTTCGAGGCGCGTCAGACATATAAAGTGGGAACCTATCCCAACAGGGATTCGAACTTGATTCCGCTACTTTATAGTGACTAGTCATTTCCACTAGACCAATCACCTGTTGATCCCTACATTATTATAATATATTACTGCTTAAGACAATATAATATAATATATAAATCAAAACCCTAAACAATATAGTACTATATTGTAGAACAGAGGAAGTACAATAGAAAAGGAACTAATAAAGAGACACACGATCCCGTAGAAAGACATCACAATCTCTTGTGGAAAAAAATGATTTGATATTTTGATGAGACGGAAAAAAAGACATCAAATAATTTATATAAAGATAACTGAAAGTTCCAACCAATAAAAATCCTACTAAACCTAAAAATATATTAGGGCTTCGAAATTCCGTTATAAGTTCTATCCATACATGTTTGGATCCATATGAGTAAAAATCTTATGAGAAACCCAAATGATCGACACTGGGGCAACACGGACCCATACAGAGCCCAAATTCCTTTTTTAAAACGATGATCAGTTTGGACCTATGTACTGTAAATGGGCCCACCATACATTGCATTGTAAAAATTAGCAAAACAAAGACCTAAATCAAAACCCCGGCCCATCTTCAAAACTCGATCCAATACCCTGACCCTGGATGAAATTTTGTCTCTCTTGCATTCCAGTTATCTGGTTATGACTTGTGGTCACAGAAATTGCTCCAATTAGCTGAAATTTGTCGTCGTTCTCGGTGAATTGTTTCTGGTATGTTCAATTTCTCGCCGCCTACTGTGACATTTCCATTTTTATGTGATTTTTATTTTTTTTAATTTTGTGCTGAATCAATCAATTTCAGGTTTTATTTTTTGTGGATATATTTATGTATCTATAATGTGAATTTTGATCGATTTTGTTAGAATTGAGGTGTGATATTACTTAAACAAAACATAATGTTGCCATATCACTTGAAATTATTTTTAAGAGCTTCTTTATTATTGAACGATATGCTTCTAACACTTAGAATCTCACTCTACAATTCAATTGACACTATACATGCCTAATTGCATTTAGATTTTACTCGTGATCCTTTAGGTCAATATGTCGTGTTTGTCTGAAATTTTTATGTAAAATGTTAAGTCTCTCTAACTGCAAAACTAGTTGAGATAAGTTTTGGGAACTTTTTTTTTTTAATTTATGATTACAAACTTGTGAAATGGTTCTTACTACAACTCTGGTTGATGCACTTCCTTCTAGTAGGGTATCTGAGTTAGGAGCCCATTGCCGTTGAAAAAAAAAAAGAATATAATAGAAGCTGGGAAAATGAGCCTACATTCATCCATAATCATTTACAAGATTCACATGTTATTCCGGTGTATCTACTTTACATATGTCTCTATATGAGTATTTTGATTTTTTAAGTTTGCAATCTTTCATTATGTAGCAAACAATCTAATACAGGATTCACATTTTATAGGAATTAGTTTGGGGGTTGGGGGTTATATTATAGAAGGATAGTTTCCCGATCATGGTTGGAACAATGATGGCTCCATTGAGTTTTCACTATAGTGAATATGCATGTTTTGCTTTTGCAAGTTAAAGAAGTTAAAGCACTACACTTTCTTTGTTTGTTTGGGCAAGGGAAGGATTATGCGTTGGAGCTAGCAATGAAGTTCGTCATTTAGTTATCAACGTCATGCAGTTTTCTCTTGGGTTTCGTTTGTTTTCTCTAATTTAGTCTCTCTTGTTCATATTGAAGCAGTGTAAATTCAAGCAGACGCTTTTAGAGATTTTGTAAACAAGAGTTAGTTGGATTATATGACATTTAAACGTAATATCCAGTATAGTCGTCTTGCTGTTGATGATGAGGATTACTATGATGATAACCAAAGGCAATATGATCCTAGATTTGACTATACACCTAAAACATATGACAAAATTCCATGGAAATCGATTTTCCTTGCAATCTTTCTGCTCCTCCTTGGATGTCTGCTTCTCTTGCTGTCAATCTTCATCTTCACTGGTCACATGGGAGGCGACTCATCCCAAGCACATGGCCTTTTAGGACTGGGATTTCTTACCTTTGTGCCAGGTATCTTAATAATCGACTGCCTGTCTTTGTTGGTTATGCAACTATATAAACTGTTCTATGTTGATCCTCTTTTATAATTCTGCAAATGGTCACTCTTTTTGAAATGAGATTCCTATTCCAATTCCACCGATATGGTTCATGTACCTATTGACATTGTTATGTTTTTGAGTTATTGACTTCTTGTCAGTTCAGAAGTAGAATTTCATCTGATGCTTTTATTCCTGTATTTGCTTGAGCAACAAATAAATACTAATATCAACTATTACTATTCCTGTAGGCTTTTATGAGACTCGGATTGCTTACTATTCCTGGAGAGGAGTTCAAGGATATCGATTTGCGTCAATTCCAGATTATTGAGGTTTTGCTGTTTCATTTAACACCATCTAGGCACTGGCACATACTTCAAATTTTGGCCTAGATTTTCATTGTGGGGTTTTTGCTTACACAGTTCAATGTATAACTAGTACCATATAATTGTATATTCATTAGTCGAGTTTAAACATAAGTTGCTTCTCATATGACGGATACTTAGGTAATAAATATTTACAATCAGATTATCTGGTTGCACCTATCAATTGGCGGCACTCACACGCAAATGATACAATTTTGTTGGACTTGTTGATATTGTGGGTAGTGATGGGCATTGGATTCGAGTGTCCGGTGGTTGTTCGTTTTTCTGAAAACCCGAACGTGATTGGTACTTCGGGTTTGCCCAAATTCTTGAAATCCGTAATATTAAGCGGGGATTAAGTGACGGGTTTGGGACTTGAGTACCCAATTTAGATACCTTTGAGTATCCGAGAACTTCTGGCCCTCCATGGCTTCATTTCGGCCCACTCCATCCCCATTTTTCTCTCTTTCTTCGTAGTAATTAAAAAATAGCACCATTTCCATTACGCCTCATTGAGTATTGAAAAATAGATCCGTACATGTTTGTCTCGTTTTTCTAAAAGTGATTTCGTAAATAAATTGAGGTTTTAGAGAAAAGATTGGTTTTTGTAGTGCTGTTTGTAATCATAGTCTTTCCCATTATCTTTTATTCCTCGACGATACAGTCAACCAATCAACTTAAATATTGTTCAAATATTATTAATAAATAGTAATTGTCTAATTAATCTAAGTGAATTATATTTTCAAATATTACATATTATAAATGTTAAAATATATAAGGGTAAACACCCCTAATGGTCCTCTTTATCATTAAAATGTAAAATTAATGTTCTTTGTATCAATTTTACCTTTCTTACTAATACTTCTCATTAATGCTAAAATTAATTGATTCAAAGGGTATTTGGAATTTTTGCTTAAAAAAATGGCTATTTATGACATTTCTTAATTCATGTGTAAATTTTCAAAATTAAAAAAAAAAAAAAAACGGAGGGATTATGTAGTACAAATAATAAACTAGTATAATTAGCATAACTTCAGAGTTTAAACTTCAAACCATTCTTACTTGTTTAGTATTTAGTTATGTAAAATTTGTATATGTAATAATCAAATTTCGCGTATTGGTAATCAATATTGCCTAGATAACTTAGTCATTACATTCATAAAAGAAAGCTGGTAGAATATTTGTTGTTACATAAATTAATGACCACAATGAAACAAGCATGATATTAAATTACAATGAATATTAGCTAAGACTGCAGACATAAACTATATTATGAGAGGTTGAGTAACTGATGAAATTTTATTTCCAAGATTACTCTTCAAATTTTATTAAAACTTAAAACAAATGCATGAAATTGTAGCATCCATAGAAATTTGCTCATCAAATTTTCCTTTTTTTCAAGTTGGGGTGGATTCAATAGTTTAAAGTAATCAAAAAATTCTCGAATTGAATACTAATAAGATTCGAAAGAATGTTGTGAACTTGACGACTTAGTGAGCTAATGATGGAATATTAAGAAAGTTGGTAAAAAATATATGAACAAGTACATGAAGTTTGAAAGAACTAATAAGGTACTTTTTTCATGGTATTATGCATTTTATTATGTGTAATGGTAAAAGAGGCAATGCAACTAATGACGCTATGGTTAACCGGAGGGAAGGCTATTGCGGGATAGGGGCCATTGCACGGTCTCATTCAGGACAGTGTGTGGGTTGGAAGTCGAGTAGACTGAAAAGTTCCTTGAATCCATCTAGTGCCGAAGCTAAACAACTCTTGTGGCTATGGATTTGGCCCACGATCACCAGTGGGATAATGTAGTTTTAGAAGGAGATAATAGCGTAATTATTGGGGTTATAAATGATGCAGCGGTTTCTCGTGCGGAGTATGGAGTTATCATTGACGATATCAAATTCATCAAAGAGTCTTTTAATTCTTCTAAATTAATGAAATACACGTGTATGAAGCTAAACATGATTGACTATTCTCGTGCTGAGTATGAAGTTATCATTGACCAAATGATACGTATTTAACCATTAACACATAACTATATATGTACATTTACAACTTACTTTAAAGAAAATAGAACTTTTAATGTTAACCGTCCATCTATGAATTAAATAAAGGCTATCATTGTATGCGTGGAACTAAGGGGATGTCGATCGTTTTTAGAAGACAACAACTTTTTCTATAAATTGGAAAAGTGAACGTACGATGTACGTGTCTAGTTAATTTCATAAGTAAATTTTATAAATTATAATAAAATTAACTTTGTCCTATCACAAAAAATAACACAAATTAATGACTAATATTCAATTTATCTATTATCAAAATTATTAATCTATAAAAAAATGAAGACTTTAAATTATAATAATCAAATATATTTGATGATTGATTTGTTCATAAGATCTTGTAATTCTTTTTTTTTTAAATATGATCATAACAAATATTTAGTTCATTCTTTTCACGGGTTTAACCCGTCTTTTTCACCGATTTCATTCATTTTGCATCGATTTAAAAAATATTTTTCTTCATCGGTTTATCCATTCTTTTATCGATTTACCTACTTTCATTATTTTTCCATTTTTCGTTGATTTCTTATGTTTTTCTGGTGTAAACCTTTCATTTTCTATTGGTTTAACCTAGTTTTTGCTAGTTAAACTATTTTTTATTTTTAAAGATCTAACTCGTTTTCACCTAATTCACACGTTTTTTCATTGATTTACATTTTTTTCACCAGTTTCACCTCACATCTCATTAAATTCACATGTGTTCACCGACTTTACCTTTTTTCCTGATTCAATGATTTCACCCATTTTCAACAATTTCATCTGTTTTTCACTAATTTCACCGATCTTGTCCGGTTTTCACGAAATTCATCCAAAGCTATTCAATTCCATATACATTTATCAATTTTACATGAGATTTTCGCCGGTTTTATTTGTTTTTCACCAACTTTACCAGTGTTCATCAAAAAATTTATCATTTTCACATGCTTTAGCCGACTTTTATCGTTTCACCAATTTTAATTAACCGATTTAACATGTTTTCCATGAAAATTCGAGCACATATTTAATTCATAAGTTTAATCCATTTTTTCAGGTGCTTAACCCGTCTTTTTACTGATTTCATTAACTTTTCATCAATTTAATATATTTTTCTTCGATTTATCATTTATTTTATCAGTTTAATCAACTTTCATTATTTTTTTTCCATTTTTCGTAGATTTTTTTTTTCGGTTTAAACCATTTTCTACCGTTTCTTTTGTTTTGTTAAACTATTTTATTTTTATTTTTATTTTTATAGATTTTATTCGTTTTCATTCACTCACAAGTTTTTTCACTGATCTACATGTTTTTTCACCAATTTCATATCATATTTTAATTGATTTAAAATGTTTTCATCGATTTTACTTATGTTCCCCGATTCATTGATCTCACCCATTTTAAACGGTGTCATCCGTTTTTTTACTAATTTCATAGATCTTATTCGGTTTTCATGAATTTCATCCAAAGTTATTCCAATGCATATATACGATTTCTCAAACGTCTTTTTACTTGTTTCACTCGTTTTTCACCAACTTTATCAGTGTTCACCAATTTGACCCAAAATTTTTTTATATCATTTTCGCATGTTTTAACCGACTTTTATCGATTTCAACCGCTTTCCATGAAAAGAGCTCCATGAAAATTTGAGTATCACCGACTGCACCAAAAATTTCATCTATTTCACTTGTATTTATCGAATCCACCTGTTCTTCATGTCTTGATTATTCGCGGTTATGCATGTCCTGATACTTTTGGATATTTTTTTAATTTGACTTCTTTAGCCAAACAAAAATTACGTACTTAGATTATAAATAAATAAAAGTTGATGTAAGAGATAATTTTATATTTTAAGAGTTTATGAGTTCATGTAGGAAATAAATATTATAATAAGACTTCATGTTTAACTATACCTTCTCATTTAGTTTTATATTGAAGTGTTCATATTGGAACATACTTCTTTTTCCTATTTTTTTCTTATTTTAATTAATTTAATTATCTTTTAAGTAGGGGTATATTAGTCTTCACAAAAAATTCAAGAAACTCTATTTTCTGAACTCGTACTTTTATTTGTATATAGATTATTTTAAAATTATTGTAACTTAGTCCTATTTAAATAAAATTTGAATCATATATTTTAAAATTAAATTTGTTATAAATAAATCAATTATTGTAAGATAATTTTACTAATTTGACTGTTGGTGAATTCATTAATAATAGGAAGGCCAAATGACATTTAGGGGTTGTCTAAGGTTCCTCGAGTGTGTACTTGAGGAATCGTTTCATATAAGATCGAAGCCATTAAAAATTTAAAATCTTCAATCTAAGCCATTTAATTTTGTACAAGAGTGTACAATAGTCAGTTATTAAATATTATAGTGTATAACATAAAGGTTAATATCATACTTTCTATAATAAACATTGTACACTAACAAAATTATCATTATATCCCTGATTTAATTAATTCGAAAATAACAAATTACAGTTAAGCCCTTCTCATTCAAACCCCTCTTTCCAGATTTCTCTCTCTCACCAGACGATTTCATTGTATTCCTCTCACACCAACGCCGGAGAATCTCTTTCGCCACCCTTCCTCTTGCCTCCTCCACCATAATTTGAGTCGAGAAGTGCAGATCCAGTGGCCAAACTAAGGTCTCCTTTTTGCCGCACCGTGGTGCGTTCAGGTGCGTTTATTAAAGACCTAGGGTTTTGATTTTTTTTCCTGACATCCAATTTAAGTCATATACCATCACCGGGATTTTCACATCTGTAAATTTGCGACATTATGTTTAATTTTCTTTTAGGAGCTACTATGAATTTAGATAACCATCTACTGCAATATGTGAGAATCAAGTTGGTTTGTGTATGTTTGTGTAGGTATAGGAAGAAACCCAAGCATGTTGATGTGTGGGCATTGAAGAAATAGTCTAGACTACATGACCCCAGTTGTTCATGGTGACTTGAAGTGTGATAATATATATTAATGGGAATCAAGGAGAAGTGAAAATCGGTGATATGGGACTCGTTGTATTCTCAGCAGGCACGTTATGCTCATAATGTCATAGGTACCATCAATTGAATTATTATCTTTAATAGAGGTTTTAAACTGAAGGTAATTGTTTAATGTGTTTTGATGCTAGGCACACCCGAATTCATGGCACCCGAACTTTTCAGGAAGAATACAATGAGCTTGTAGATATATATGCTTTTGGTATGTGCTTGCTGGAGCTGGTGACCTACCATGGCGACGGTTAAGCTATATTCCTCCATAGCTAATTAATTAATTAGGTGCTTAATTTGGAGTATTTGATATTACTTCTTTATGATAAGTCGCAGCTTACGACCGGTCTATATTTTAATATTTGAAACATGTTCTTGTATAGCGAATGACAGATAATAGTTTTGAGGTCGTCTTCCATTATTTAGTTCGAACACTTAGTAAACACGTAAATGTACATTTCTAATTTTTTGTATGACCACATAACTTATGATCCATTGTATTCTTATTTCCAGATATTTTATGAAATACTTGTTGCATTCAAATCATATAATATAGGTTATGTACCTTGTAGTGTTTATTTGGCCCAACAAACTTTGGAATGTAGTGTGTAGTATTTGATTTTTTTTTTTTTTTTTTTTTTGGTGAAAGTTCACGTGTATTGTAAAAAGTAGAGTGCAACACTTGCATTATTTATTAGAGAATGACCATTTCAGAATATTTTGGATTGTGCTTTACATAGATTTTGGCAGGAACAAAATCTCTTTGAAGATTTCAACTTAAAATCATCATTTTCTACTATTTATATATGTGCTATTCAAACCAACTTATATTTAAAAACCATTTACACCATTCCATCTTGGCAATACACAAAATGACTTCAAGAAACCCACCCCCTCAATCTAAGTTATTTTACAACAAATATTGGAATAAGGAAATGGATGACTTGTTCATCTACAAGCTTGTACAAGAAATGTTAGCACACGAAAATATGGAGGGTGAAAACAAAAAAATTGTCCTTAAGCGGGCAATAGATGAAGTTAATGTCCAATTCGAAACCAATTTCGGCATTAGGGAGGCGGTCTCCAAGTTTTGCAAATTGCAAGAGAGGTACCATACGTTTTCGGGTATATTATCAATGTTGGGAACGGGGTTCGACCGGAATGCAAATCGTGTTCTGATTGGTGATGCTTCACAATGGGATGCGATTCTTCGAGTTAAATTTCTGCAGTCCAATTTTTACTTAATTTTTTTAAGCTTACGGTTCAAGTTGTGTTATACTAATCATTTTAATTATAGGAATATAGATTGGGTGAAGCATACATGAACGAGGGAGAGCCTGAGTGGGACAATCTATGCATTATTTTTGGGAATCCAGTGGAGAATATACCCCACCAGTATCGAGGTCAAAATGTTGGAGCTATCGGTGCAATCCAAGAGACGGTGCCAGGATTAGACGTTCCGCTTGAAGTAGCGATCCCGCCAAATATTATAGTTGCTCCTAGAGTCCAGCCTATGGTTGATGCAAATATGAATGACCCCATGTTCTGGTTTGACCTGGCTATGTACGAAAATCAAAATGGTTGGGGCGGCATGATGTGAAGTTATATATTTTGAGATTCCTTTTTCAATAGTAACAAGATTCATGTTTATGCTAAAAAATTACAAAAGCTTCCATATTTTTGAGTTCTTGTCTTACTCTGGTCTTTTTGAGCTGGGATACAACAGATGTATAATCTTGTTATTGTCTACAAATGCATGTTTATTTTGATCAGTAATAAGAAATTTTTGTTGTATTACATGGAACTAATCATTTTTATATAACTATCCTCCCACTCCAAACTTAAAACATTTTTCTTTATACATTAGCTTTTATACTAAATCCAATAATGCTCGGTTCATACACGTTAAATACATGAACACAAATTTTCAATTTTTTCCTCATCGTTAATAACTATCCTAGGCAGTCAATAACAAATCAAGAACACAATCCTATTTAATATGCTGCCAAATCAGTACCTAAACAAAAAAATTGTCCACCACTTAAATTAACAAACAATATCTTCATGAAACATTCACATTTCAGGACTTTGGAAATCCTTGATTTAAAATATGACCTATTTAGGTAACAAGGCCATGTACATTGTTTCACTCTGGACCCTTAGAATTTGATATTCAATATATTGGCCCACCCTTAGGTTTATATCTGTTGCAAGTAAGCCCCACCCTTTATTTAATACAACAGCACTTGTATTCGGGCTTTTTGCACGTTTGTAGCTCTGCACCTTAATCATCCAAGTCCTTCCAGCATATCCTTGCACTTTTACTTCTCCTTGCACTTTTACTTCTGCCATTTTCATGTCATTCAAGTGATGTTTTCTCCATATGTGGGTAGGAAAGTACTGCAAAAATCCAGTTGAAATTTTTTGCCTTAATTATCTGAGGCTAGAAGCAAGTTTAAAAGATCCCTAAGTAAGCCAAATTAATTACGAAACTCAAATTCGTACCAGCATTGGAATAAATGTTCTTGAGGGTATTACCACATTGTGTTTAAGGATCACATTCACCCAACTCTCAAGTGGTGGATTGAGTTGTGCACCGTAGGCCTGGTGGCCTGCTAACTGAACCTGTTTTGTATTAATTGGTGCATCGTGATCCAATTTTTTGCCATGACTGATATTGATAACATCATCACCTGTGTCATCATGTATTGGCTCATCATTATCATCATCATCAGATATATTTATTACACGAATTGGGACATTATTGAGTGATTGAGGATGTTGAGGATGTTCCCTAATTCGCATCGTCTGACTAGGCTCCACTGACTTGCACAGGCACTTATATTGTTCAGATCCTTGATGAACTATGTAATACATAAATGATATTAGCGGTTCACTTATTTTTACAATCACAGGTTTATCAATAATTGAGAACAAGCATAAAATTTGTTTAAACACATCACCTTGTCTGAACAGTTTCCCATCAATCACCTTACGTGACTCGGAAGATGACTCCTGGTAAATGGTTGCTGTAAATATCTTACGAGTGTATATATAGTCCATCTGGATTATGCAAGAACTGTTTACGTCGTGTGCTTTAGCAAAAGACATCCAACATTGTCCTGTCAATTTGGTTTGGCTTTCATCTTTAATGAGCTTTACATTCCACGTACCAAGGCGGGTTTGAATATTTACAACGCTTGTTCCATTGGGGCCCAGAAACCAGCAAACACGAAGAGGAAAAAAGTGCACTTGAATAAATATGGGTGCATTTAATTACATGTCATATAAGCACAACCTATTAATACAAGAATTATGTGTCTTGTATCTTACCAATACATCACTGTTATACGAGTTCTTATTCACACAGAAACGCCTTGGACTGTCAAAATTATTGTCCCCACGCTTCTCCAGGAACTTGAAATTGTCGATAACAAATATTTGAAATTGTGCATTCCCCATGTACTCAAAGAAAACTAATTCATCAATTAGGAAGCTGAAGTCTGTTGCCATTGTCTGAATTGCATCCCCATCTATATAAGAAATCCCCCTTCTCATATAGATTCTGCAATCATATGTCCAGTTATGGGACCTCAATTTTACTTTGCTGTTTGGCTTTAGCTCGTTCGCAGCGTGATCTACAAGAACTTGTGGAATTTTCTGCAAGTATCAAATATTTTGTGGTATTCAATCATTATATATTTCCTCACACGGATATTCAAAGAATAAAACGCATATAATAATTAATGGTAACAATAAAATAATTAGGGAAACAACATTTGAGTATGTGTCATGAAGTCACGTTTGAGTACATCTGAACTCTCAAACTAAAAGAAAATGTGAATAATAACACATTTCAAAAACTTCACATGTGGCTCTAACCATATCACACAACCAATAATATACTGTATTAGTAAAAGATTTTAAAATGGAAATCAATTAGATTATACTCTATTAAACTGTTAAGAACTTACAAACATGTACTCAAAGCTATCTTCAATCCTTACGAAGAACCGCATTCCCAAAGCCATTGATGCTCTTTTCATTTTGCACAAATAGCCTAACCCAAACGGTTAATAAGCTGAAAATCCAAACACCATAAACAATTAATTATCATCCATGTAAAACTACAACCATGTTATACAATCAATAAATTTCAATTTTAACAAATACATTGTGTGTTGAGCAACAGACTGGACCTAGGTACACATATATATGTATGTTATTCCAGCATATATAATACGGAGTACATGAAGGTCCTAAAAATTTAGACCATAAATACTTCATACTTTTCACGAATAGACTCCATCAGCACAACATAAAACTCATTAAACTTATCATATGGCATAATAAGTCTGAATTAACAATTATTGAGACCAGTCACCTCGAATCGTGTTGCTTCCGTCGGTAACTTGCTCGATTAGTAGGCTTATGAAGATTACCCTAGTGCAAATCACAACTATTTAGCAAAGTGTGTGATATCTAAGCTGATTTCACATAAGATAGAGGTACTGGATTTGGTGACTTAACCCTAGTTCGAGAGGGAAATCTGAGAGGAATTGAATCGTTTTTAGAATCTACCAATTAGGGGAATGAGAGCTATTCGTGGAAAAGGGGGTCTTTAATTGACATTTTTACAAAAATTCTAACATGATTTAAATTTTGGTAAATTATCTCTTATAATTTATTCCTGTATTCCTACTCTGCTAATTTTAACAACTTATGCCTACGCAATAATACTTATTCTTAGTACACAAGTTTAGTACACTAATAATGGTACACTCAGAAGACGTAATTTTTGGCTTCACGTGTGTATCCTAACTGCTGCCCTATCGTCAAAACTTAATTTTGAAATTAAATACTTAATTTGATAATACTACTTCGGTTCAAAATTATTTGTCATTTTATATGTTTTCACGCGTATTAAGGTACATAATAAATAACCTACTTTTAGGTATACCCCATAATAAAAGGACTAGTGGAACCGCTTTAATTGACATGAGCAATACTTAGATTAGCAATACATACAAAGGAATATATTTTCATATTGATATCTACTATGTATATCCAGAGATTATAGTAGATGGCTCATTTCTTCTACGTAACGTGGAAGAGGATTGAAGCATGCCGCAAGACTCCAATGGGACAAAGATAGGCTGTCAATAATGTAGATCTTGAAGGCTATTTATGATGCGGGTTGATTCTAGAAATTATATTAGCTCTATTCATATATGTTCGGAATGCGAGCTCATACTTTATTCACATTGCATAGTATTTTTGGACGTGATTGAAGTTCTCTACTTGGTCCCAATTTCGAATCTCATCACAACTTGAGTATAATTGCTTTTGTAACTTGATTATTTTAAAACGCATATAGTCCTCGAAAATGAATCTCATCACAGGTAAATTATAATATATATTTTATTTTTGATAATTAAAACACATACAGATGCACAAATATTTCGAACCTGATTCTCCCGTCCCGTCCATTCTCTAAATATATAAACCAGATGGGTTAAGAAACCTTTATGTTTACATATTTAATTATTATACATATATATCATTATAGTAATTATATTCTTAACACTTGCTCTTATCAATGCCATATTATAAATTTCTTTCCTCACAACTTTAAATCTTAACTTTTAACCTGGACTTTAATAACGATCGGAATTATTAAGCTGTATATAAATTTCTTCAGCTATTTGTTTTTAATTCACTATGAAACACAATGAGATATCATATGTATTTAAAATAATAATACGAAGTTTTTTTTATGAAATTGTAGATTGTCCTACAACTGTACTAGTTAGTAGACGAAAGCAATATCCTCAAAATAGTGGTATGCAAGTTCTAGGACTATTCCCCGACCAAAATTCAAGTATGGACCACATCATTTTTAACTTAATACCCGAGGCAAACTAGTACTTATATAAAGACGATCGACATGTACATGGATTGACTATCCACCAAGTCTTCCACCGGTCGCCTTAAAATCTGAAATTCCACTATCTGGTCTATCCTTAGCTGCCTAGCAATGTTGTCCCATCCTCTCGCCAATGCAACACGCATGTCCTTATAGCCCTTAGTGGCTTCATACCTCTGCACGTCAACCTCCCATACCACATCTTGCAACCCTAGGATAGTTACAAAACATTTGGTCTTTTCATCCAACTGATGTTTCGCCCATACATTCTTCGGAATATACTACAAAAAAACATGTGTGTTGAGCTACAGTAATATGACTTGTTCATTAGGTTAATTTGATCAGGTATTTGAGTACTAAGAAACATATACCAGCCTGGATGGCGTCCTTGAACGTGCACTAGGCATCATATGTGGCAGAATTTTCTTCATCCATGCATCGAGAACCACACATGGATTTGGCGGTGCAACAACGATCCCATAAGCCGGAGCATCATCTTGCGTTGTTGGGGGTGGGACAGCTTCGTTGCTTCCATTAGTACTATAGTCTAAATGTGAAGCGCAATAACATTCTAATCCCCCTTCAATGTCTTCACCTACATGTACCAATCCACGTTTAACTACGTATTCATGAATATAGTAGGTATGGAACATCCACAGTGTAACTTGGCTACAACCATATCATCAACAACTTTACCCGGTTTATAAATATTTCCATCTAAGACGAAACTTGGCTCACAATCCGTGCTGCTGTATAAGGTCGCGGCAAAATCGGATTCGTTGAAAAGCTCTAGCAGGATGCATTCACAACGGCGTATTATGTGTTCCTCCCTGAACGACTCCCAACAATCTCCTGATAGAACTAGTCCATGTCTGTTTGTGGTAACCTGGATTTTCCAAACACCTAAACGGGTATGAATTCTCACAAAAGCTGGTTCTAGTAATCGGGTGAGTGACATGAGATGGTTTGGCAATTGCTGCAATCAAAAAATTTTGGAGTAATGCTGTAATTCATCCTCCATAATGAATGTTACATTTTAAATAAGAATACAATAGTCTTGATATATAAATTGAATTGCATACCATGCCCTTTTTCCCAAACGACCCATCGTCCACAAAGAATATGAAGGGGGTTCAGTCTGTGATTCCTGGTGGCAATTTCTCAAGTCTGTCTATGCCAGAACAAATGGTACAGTTAAATTGTCTAAAAGCCTCATATTCGAAAAATACGGTGTCCATATTTTCCAAATTTAGGTCCCGTGACATAAATTCTATTCCTTCACCACATAATATGAGCAAATCACCATCCTCCTCTTTAACACTACACCTGTATTTATTACCACGGACATTGATAGTGGCAGTAGGTGGGATGAGTCCACGGAAATCGATACATGCTAGCCTTGTAAACCTTTTTGGAAGTACCTACAACCCCTCGCAATCACACAAATTGATAAATATGGACAATTCCAGCACAATCACACACACTACTAAACATGGACCACTGAAACATATTTAACATTAAATTGCAATCACACCCACATAAATGGAAGAGTGACAATATCCTTTAAAATGAGTATCCCAATTACAATCACACAAGTTGATAAATATGGACAATTCCAGCACTATCCATTCTAATTGATGAAATTTAGAACATACATATAGATAAAGATGTTTCCACGAATTGGGATTTTTCATAATTTAAAGATCCCTACTGAATATGACATTTACGAAACCGAGACCAAAATTCCATTCAAGCAGAATAGGTAAATTGTAGCCTAAATTTAGTACATACATATAGATAAAGTTACCTCATTTGAAATGCAACTGAAGTGGGACAAGTTTTTTAAAAGTTCAAAAAAAGGCTCATCAAATATAGGAACTGAGTTTTCTGCCCTAAATTGGTAAGCTTGACAATCAACATCCAATTTTGCTCACATCGATAAAATTAGACATAAATTTCTTAAAATTGACCTCTATATTAATGTCCACCTTGAGATGTATACTTACAAATTCTTGGCCGAATCCCCAGCTAATCAAACACTTAAAACGCATCCCCGTTGCCATCCATTTGGGCAGATCCATATCTCCAATATCTTTGGTTGTTATGAATGAATTACTATTTAATACAAAATGGAATGAGGTTGCGATGAATAAGTTCGAACTGGATTTGAAGTTTTTTTTGCCCTTGAACGCGGTCTCCGTTTGTGCACAAGGGTTGAAGAGAGCTAATATGGAATCCAACTATTAAATACCCTGTTATTACCAATTAATATAAACGTTTATTAAAACTTGTGGGTACTTAATGATATAATACGGTAAATACCACTTTTGGTCCCTCTTATCATCAATATTTTACATAGTGGTCCCTCTTATATTTTTTTTCCACTTTAGTCCCTACTATGAATTGTTTGCTTCATTTTAGTCCCTACTATGAATTAGAAAGACGAATACATTACCCTGTTTTTTATTATTTCTCCATTCTTTTGCAAACTACGTCTTCGAACGTCAAAGCCTTCAGATTTGGCATAAGCCTTGTAAAACTTTTCAGCATCGTCAACGCTATCAAATACTAAACTACTTAACTCATCTTTCAAAATTAGTTTAAAAGAATCAATTGACTATGGAGCTTCATCTTCACTATGCCCATTTCCATCCTTTAAGCCATTCAAATGTGTACAACAACATGGAACTCCATCTTCGCAATGCATTTCTAAAATTAAAATACACCTGTAATGGAGAGATTTAGTGTTCACAGAGTTATCAATAATTTACGACCACATACCAATTCCTTGTATAAATGCAAGTCGACTTACCCCATGGGAAAAATCTATGAATTTAAAGCACAACTGATTAGAAAAATAGAATAATTGATGTTGTGCCAACCCAAATTACAATTTCTCCACAAAATATATCAACAGGGCCAACAATACTACAATATCTCCAAGTATTAAACTATTTAAATTTAAAACATACACGCAAAATATTAAACTCCATAAGTTAAAAAACACAACCAAATATTATATGTATTCAGAATATTCACAACCAAACACAACTCTACAATGACTCCAAATATTAAACCAATAAATAATATGTTCTAACCTGGAAATTGGAAACCTTTACTTTAAATTGAAGAAATAGAAATCAAGCTCAACAGAATGACCCAAATAAGTGAAAATGCTCAAAATCTTCGAACCCTAGAGAAGTTGCTCATCAATGTTTGCTCGCTCATATGAGAGGTTGCTCATCAATGCTCGGTCCGAGTTTTAATATGGAAGGCAAAGAAATTGTAATGTGGAACTGTGGAAGACTGGGAAAAGGGAAATGGAGTTAGAAGACGATCGTTAAGTGCAGAGAGAGAAAGAATTGGGGGAGAATTCGGGGGAGGGAAATAAAGAAAAGAGTGTTTTTAATTTGAGGGTATTTTAGACATTTCGAGTGATGCCTGGGTACGTACACCACGTACAGCCCAAGGCAAAATGTTGGTGACTCCATATGATGGAGAGTCACCTTAGAGCCTCCCATGTTTCATGACTCAAAACATGAGGAGTTAAAGGGTTCCATTCAAAATAATGGACTGCAAATAGTTGAAAACAACAAGAAGATAGAGGAGAACCATAAACTGCTGAAGGTTTTGGCTGAAAAGTTTGGTATACTGGAAGATTGGTTCGGGAGAATGGAGACTTGCTCCGGGAAAACAAGGAAATTGCTGCAAACCTGAGGAAAATGGAGGGTAATTACATGACGAGGTAAAGTCGACGATGACTACTATTTTTCGTATTAATGCTTAAACCACCGGTTTTTTTTCCCTTTTTCCAAGTTTGGCAGTCCAATGCAGGAATAATTTCAGGAATGTAGGGGTCCTTGCTAGCTTTTAATTATATTTTACTTATCCCTGCTTTTGTTTACTAATTAAAAAATTTTAATTATATTTTACTTATCCCTGCTTTTGTTTATTAATTAAAAATTATTTCTCAGAAAAGAGATTTGGGGGAGCTTGAAGATTAGTTGGAGGGACAAATACCTTGGCATCGATAGGTCCTAGAATATTTTCTCCTAGAATATTGCATATTTTGATTTTGTAAAGAAGTGTATTGATTTGTCTTCTTGATTTTACTAATCAAGATGAACAAAATCAATCAAGATGAACATATGACCGGTTGTTTGTTTGATTTATATTGAGCGGGTTTTCTCCTTTTGTGCCTTTTTATAACTAAATTATGCATTCTACCTTTCTGTTGGATTTTTTAGGTTGAATCAATTGTAGAATTGATATCAACTTGATGATTTGTTTGTTAATTATCTATAGTTAGTTGGAGGATAATGCTTTTTGGAGAGAATTCTTTTTTCCATTCAATTGCTTTTTTTACAATATGGTAGTACATACATATTTATAGTTACCATATAACTATATAGACTTTCTAGGATATTCCTTATTCTAGATTATTCATTCCTATCTTAGATATTCTAGGAACATTAGATATTGTTCTAGATTCTCCTACAAAGTGCTTGTTTGAAATCTACATGTGATATCTTGATATTTCTTGATAAATGTAGAACTTTCTAGAAACTTAGGCAAAATATCTCATTTCAACACTTTCTTTTAAATAGATTTTGAATGGGAAAAAGTGAGATTATTGATCGGAACAACTTGCTTCATAGGGTGTGACTACGTACGTACATTTCCACCATTGAAAATTATTTTATCTATTTTAGGATTTCAAAAGGTCAAATTAAATGGCGCTATGGTGCAGCTAATTATGGGTATATACAAAACTACATCATAACATGATATCAAAAGTTCTTAGAATGTGTTATAAAACTAAGCTAAAATTAACAACAAATCTAAGTAATTTGTGGAATGTAAAGAACAATTAGAATGGAGGGGGGAGAATATCATATCATTCATTCTTGTTTATTTTTGTGTATACAATACATGATAATGTCCTCTATTTATAGGACTAAAGAAAGATACAATAAGAGTAGAGTTACAATACTATTAAATTTAAATGGTCCTATTATGACATTCAATACAAACGTTACAAAACCTTTCAAATGTGGCCTTTATGATATTCTTCAATAGGAGGTTACAAAACTAGGACAAAATATTTCATGGACATCCACTAATATTATATATTTTATAACACTCCCCCTTGGATGTCCATTGCTTATATGTAATATGCCTCGTTAAAAACCTTGCCAGAAAAACCCTGTGGGAAAAATCTGAACAAGGAAAAAAGAGTACACATTCATATATGGCTAATAAGCGTGTTACATTGCCTCATTAAAACCTTGCCAAGAAAACCCATTGGGACAAAAACTTGGACGAAGGAAAAAGAGTACAATGTGTAGTTTGTTATCAATGACACGCTCCCCCTGATGTCAACACGAGATCCACAATGCGACAAGTTCAATTTTGTGGATCATCCTTCTGAATGATGTAGTCGGTTTTAGCCAAAAATATTATTGTCTGACTTAATTTAATGAACATCAATATCACCATTAATTTGAAGCTTGTGGGTGAAGAGTACTTCGGTGATATGTGTTTATGTCATCTTCGATATAAGTCAACATTATCTTCACATAATAATAATTGATGCATTCCTTGTTGAAGGCAACTTACATCATTCTAGAATATATTAAACCGTATATCTCAGCCATAAACATTCACGACTTGCTTCGTCCAATGCTAAAATTCCGAAGTGGTAGGAATAAGTGGATATTAATTACATGTATCTTCATGATATCGTAGCACCACCACAAGTAAATACATACACACTTTGAGATCTACTTTTATTCGGATAAGAAAGATAACCTGTTTATGAATTATCCACCACTTGTGGATTGGAACCTTTAGAGTTAATTACTCCCATGTAAATTGTTCCACGAAAATGGTGTAATATATCTTCAACGTCATTCTAATGTCTTCTTGATAATGCAAAGATATACCTTGGCAAGCAAATTAACCGATAATGCTATGTCATGCCTTGTACAATTAACAAGATATATTAAGACTCCAATTGCACTTAGATAAGGTACTTCAGGACCAGTTAGTTTTTAATGGTTCTCTCGAGGATGAAAATAATTTATCAAAATATCTAAAGATCGAACAATAATGGGACTGCTCAATTGATGAGCTTAATCAATATAAAATGTCAATTGATGGACAAAGATTCCATCTAATAAATGCTCGATTTGCAGGCCGAGACAAAATATTATTTTTTCGAGATTTTCCATCTCAAACTCTTTCATCGAATGATTTACTGTCATTGTGAGTCTTTCAAGAGTCCCCACGAGATTTAACTCATCCACGTGTATCGTAATGATAGAAAATCTATTTTCAAATTGTTATTGTTTAAATACATGGAAAAATTGGAGTATCCATGAGTCATTTATTTACAAGGTAATCATTGAGCCGATTATATCACATCCGGTCAGATTGTTTTAACCCGTACAAGGAACACTGCAGTTTAATAGAATATAATCCATGAGACATTTGATTATGTGCTACACGAATCATAAATCCCTCATGAATATTCATGTAAATATCACTATCAAGTGATCCATACAAATATGCGGTAACTACATCCAATAGACGCATGTATAGTCTTTTAGAGACTACAAAGATAATTAAATACCGCAACGTGATTACATCGATCACGGGGGAATATGTCTCAACATAATAATTACAAGTATTTGTGAGAAACCTTGTGCAACAAGTCTTACATTGTCTCCCACAATTTTGTTTTCGTACAAGTACTCATTTATACTCAATCGATTTTCACGACTTCAGGCGTGTGGACTACTATTCCAATTACTATACAGTTTCAAAATGATCAGTTTTTTAGGACTTCAGTCGTACGGACTTCTAGTCCACAGCGATCTGGTATCGCATCTTTCTATATTGGCCAATTATTTTATGTCGACATACATTCAACCGATCGATCAAGGCTCAGGATCCTGATTTACAATTTTATTGCGACCTTATGAGCAAAAATATTTTCTATAAAAAATTTCTTTCTATCCCAGTTTTCTAGAGTTTTCAAATAACTCAAAGAGATCTATTCATTTGTTCTGTTTCATGTGCCTCTTCATGCATGGGCATCTCTTGAGTTGGACTGATCAGTCATATTTTATTCTATAGCGCTTTGTTTTGAAACAGTTTCCTCCTCCGGAGGAATATGTACTTTAAGTACCATTTTCTCTTATCTTTTGCACCATCGTAAATCTTCTCTTTAAATGCGGTTATAATGTGCTAACATATTATCCTTCAATCCATGTTGGTGCAATTTTCAAATCTTGCTCATATTATTATTTGCGCGTGGGTCTAGATGAGATAAATATTGTACATTCACGCCGTTCAATATGAACCGACATCAATTCTCCCCCTAACGGCGGGAAAACTGTCTCATCAAAATGATTATCACCATATCGCCTCGTCAGGCGCTCAAGATATATGATTACAGACGGGGAATAAAAATCAACCAACACATCTGTATGGACCCATATTTGTTCTAGTGGTGGAGAAACTAGAAAATAATTCGCACCATCATAAAATTCAGTTGAAAATATTAGGCTTTGAGCCTGACGAAATTTGCAACGTTGCTATCAATCTTATAATTTGAGTAAGAATTTCAGCAAAAGTCATACGAGTTGACAGTAGGCATACATTAGACCATAAGAAAATGCGTCTAACATGACCAAAATGGTCCATAAAGTGGATATAAGTCTACATATATATCATTAAAACCATCGTAAATATGTTTGGAATTCATGACCAATCTTCACAGGAGATGATCTTACAAATTAATTTCTTTGTGAGCAATCAACACACATAATCATATATAAAGAATCATATGGTTCTTTAAAAGATGCCCGTAATCATTCGGCGCATTGTAATTATCTCTGGATAGTCAATTTCATCATGCTATTTGAATCAATGAACTGCTAGTTCAACACAAATTTTGATATTATATATTTATGGTCGCATATTTCATTTTTTTTTTGAGAAAACTGGGATATATTCATCAATATTTGTCTGGCATGGAATGTTGGATGTAGTACGTGTATATTCATATTCCCCTTATTTATAACTTTTATATTAAAACTCGACAATACATTCATCAAGACGTATGTCTTTGGAAATTCAACAAATTCATGTTGGATTGTAAAGTGTACAAAACTTCTTTCACATAAAATATTTGTTCATCCAGACAATATTATATTTATCCGCTCTTCTGGAGCTTTTATAGTATATTGTGGTACTAATATTTGCTTTTGCTAATTTGAAGTTTAAGAATATATTCTATCTCAAATAATCGTGTGTGTTGACCCACTGTCAACCAAATAAATATTTCCACCATTCATCTACAGTGCTCACCTTCATGCATCTTCGGGATGCTCATATGATTTTATCCATCTAAAATGATGCTTATGATGCTCATATCAATATCATTATCCAATATATATAACCAAGTGAATAAAGTTTAGAAAATAATAATTTTTACCAAATTGTTTCTTTATTTGATTCAAATAAGACCTCCCAGAGTTGAGTAAATGATAAGATAATTTGAATTATTTAGATATTCAAGTAAGTTCAAAATGTAGGAAGTTTTTTTTTTTTTTTTTTTTTTTTTTTCAATATTAACTCCACTTGTCTTAATAAAATAAATCACCCAAATTGTATTAGTCATTTAAGTGATTCAATTTTATCATAAAATATATTTTTGACATCGATGAATCAACATAATTTTCTTTACATAATAGGTGTATAGAAAATAGCCACAAAGTCCATTTGCACTATATTCACTTCACTTTAACTAGTACGATGCTTTCTAAAAAAAACTGGTATGATGCAATCATTTAATGAAATGCATAATATCAATTATGGCCATGACTAAACCATGCCACATATTTAGTTAATTGCATTCACCTCTGGGATTGAATAATTTTCATTTACTTCTAAAAATGAATAGATAATTTACATCAACATTCACATTCACATTCACTTCACGTAATACTTATCAATTAGTGTGGTGTGACTTGATTTTAGAATCATAAAATATGACAATTTATCTCCATATATCTCAATTGAGATTCAATCTCAAAATTGTGGTGTATATCATATACCAATTTAATTAAAAGTATTGCAACTTCGGCTGCAAATATTCATAGTGAACATTTGTCAATATCACACACACATTTTGTAGTCATATTGGTTATATTTAATATGGTACAACTTCGTGTGCCACCGTTCATACCATATTGAGCCTTTTGGAGTATCAAATATTTTGGTGATCATATTGCTCGACCAAAATTTCTTAGAGAAATGGTCATTTACTCCAACATGATAAGATTTCAATCCTTCAAGGAAGAATTGACTAATGAAAAACATTGCACCACTTTATCTTTTTGTTTGCCCATTTTTTTATAACAAATTTTCAAGGCTCTTTTCATTCAAATGAATTTCGACATCAAGAATGTATTACATATCATTTTTCAAATTTGTCAAGAGATATTCAAGCTTGGTGATATTTGTTGTTGGTCCCAAGTGGTCAGAAGAGGTTTAGAGGGGGGGGGGGGGGGGTGAATAAACCTCTTTAAAATTTTCTTGCAATTTTAACTTTAAAACTTTTCTTCAACTGAACAGACTAAGCTGATCAGATTAGTAAGTTACAACTCTGTTCGCGAACAAATCTTTGAACAGATTTGTTGACCACTCGTCTGATGGTTACTTAGCTGATTTGTTAAAATCAGTTTTAATACTTAGAGTACTTGCAGCGGATTTTCAAAGTGTTTTTCACAAGTATCCTTAGCAGTTTGAAAAATGTTCTCCCCAGTTTTGTAAACTCCTTTTTAACTCCTTTTCAAACAGTTAACTTGGTGTGTTTTATGCAATCAGTAAATATGCAGTTTTAAAACAATGTAAAAACACAATCAATTTTTATAGTGGTTATATGGATTTGAATATCCTTTAGTCCACTCTTCCAAGTCACACAGATCTTGGGTTATACTATAATCACAAAGTTTACAGTATACTCTGCTTGCGTCGAACAACAAATGAAACGACCACAAGTTCGCAATAGGAAATCACACAGAAGACCTATTCTCTGAAGTTTGATCACTCACAAAGATGGATCACAACTCCGCACAACACTCTTGTTTACAAAATCACTCAGAAGATGTATTTTTCTTGATTCTTCAACTCTGCTTTCGTCAACAAATGACTCAGCTGATGAGTGAGCTGTTCTTGAGACTTAAGAGAATTCTGCTTCGAAATTTTCTCTCAGAAAGTGTGTTGCTTATTTCTTCTTCGTCTCATACAGCTATTTATACTGGAGGATCGAAAAATGTCCGTTGAAGAGAGACAAGATTCAAATTCCTCGAGTACTGGTCCTTAAAATCCGCGAACGGCTCTTTTGCAGTCTGTCCGTACTGAACAGTACTATTCTGCAGGCAGCATTAAATGCAGCATTAAATGCACCCAGCTGATGCGAAGCATTTCTTCAATCATTTGTCTTTAATAACCTTGTACTTCAGCATTTATTACTCCAAGGGGCATTTATTACCGTTGGGAACACTTCATGATCTTCTTTTCTTGGCTGACGAAAGTACAAGTCTGATGGCGAACTTGGCTGATCTCAAACGTGAACAAATCTGATTTGAGTCGGCTGATCTTCATCAGTCTGATAACTTTACTTCAGCAGATCAGAAGTCTTGGACCTTGAAACTTTTGACTCTTCTGATGTCTTCTTTACTTAGTCAAAATTTCTTCTAAGGGATCATCAGCTAAGTTACTCCATACTCAGCCAATTTCTGAAGTTTTGGAATTCTTCAAAACCTCCCTTTACAAATTGTCTTCAGAGCCTTCATCTTCATCCTTATCCAACAATTTCCCCCTTTTTGATGATGACAAAACTTCAGCTAAGTACCTGTTGAATACCTAAGCTAAAGAATGTAATCCTCAAAATTTTCTGAGATAGAAAAAGTTTATTGGATTGAACTTGACTTTTCATTAATATTGAAGAATATTACAATGCAAGTTCATCAGATGAGATTTCTGAAGAAATAGATAAAGTAAACTGATTACAATGATATTTCAAGTTCTAACTATCAGCTTCTTCATCTGATCCTTCAAGCTCTTCTATATATTCATAGGATGACTCTTCGTCATCTTCTTCTTCATCAGCTTCTTCTTCCAAGATTGCTTTGGCAGCTTCCATCTTTTCTTTAAGTTGCTGTTCTTTGATCAGCTCCATTGCTTTCTTGGCAGATTCAGTCTCCTTGTACTTGGTAGTTTCTTTTTCAATCTTTTCTTCTTCTTCTACCTTTCCAGGGATTTCTTCAGTCTTGTCAGCAGTGTCTTCAGTCTCCTTGGCTTCAATAGTTGCAGCAGCAGTATCTTCCTTGGTTGTTTCTTCAGCAGCAGGTTCCTTAGCTGTTTCTTCTTCAACAGCAGCAGGTTGTTCCTTAGCTGTTTCTTCTTCAACAGCTGCAGGTTCCTTAGCTGTTTCTTCCCTATTATCTTCCCCCTTTTTGTCATCATCAACTCTGATGACAGTAGAAGGTGCAACAGCAGGGTTGAGAGCAACTGTTGGAATCTTCACTCCAGCACATAAAGCCTTGAGATTCTGATTGACAACATCGTGACTAGCTGTAAGATTAAGAATATCAGTGCTGATGATGTCAGTCTTGTCATTGAAGTAGTCAATATTCAGGTTGACAGTTGCAATTTCATCTTGTACGGATTGTACAACATTTCCCACTTCATTCAGCAACCCTAGATTGACTTCCTTTTCTTCTTCACTGACTTTGATGAAGGTTGCAGTCAGATCAGCGATCTTGTGTTCAGCTCTTTGAAGTGCAGCATGAAGATGATTAACATCGATCTTCACGTCCTCCACATTTCTGTTCATTTCAGTTAAGCTGTTCACTAGCTGCAAGGAATGATCCTCAGGAATAGGAATACTTGTGATTTCAGTCTTGATGATCTTTTCTGTAGACTGTTGCACAGATTCCAGCTGAAGCTTATTTGATTCTGTCAGTTCTTCTTTAAGCTCTGTCTTCAGCTCCTCTTTAACCTTCAACAGCTGCTGTTGATGCTTCTCTTCCAGCTCCTTTAGTTGATTTTCCATCAGCATCTGGATTGCTTCCATCAGTGATGAATGTTTATCAGCTGATGAAGCAGAAGCAGCAGCTTCATCCTTTTCTTCATGTTCCTGGTGGACAGGAACTTCTTCCATCTTCACATCCTGATGATCTGCAGAATCCTTAGCTTTCCACTCAATGGCTAAGGGTTCATCAGCAATCTTTTCAGCAGACTTGTCAGTGGCCTGTTCAGCAGACTTGTCTTCATGCTGGTCAGCAGACTTATCAGCAGCATGATCAGCAGACTTGTCTTCAACAGCTTGATCAGCAGGCTTGACTTCAGGCTTGTCCGCAGCTTTATGTTCATCAGTAATGTCGTCGTAGAACAGATTAGTGATGGTTCCATCATCATTGAAGCATGTTGTCTGTCTAATCTGTCGTACAATAATCCAAGGGTTAACAAAGGCGTTGTTTCCCTTAGGAACTTCATAGAATGGTTGCACTTCCTTGCCAAAAATGATTTGCTGGATGCTTGGCAGCAGTGGCAAGTCACTTGAACAGCCTTGCTGATACTTTGACTTTTTAGCCCATCTCTTCAAGGCAGCCATAGTAGCAAATTTAATTGCTCTTTCAGTAGCATCTTCAGACTTTTTCTTCTTCTCAGGCAAAGTGCTTTTGATTTTCTTGGCCTCCTCCAATGCAAAACCTTTTGCATAGCTATGCATCACATCTCTTACATAGCTGGGATCAAGGGCCTTTTGAATGGAGTTTGTCTTCAGCCAAGTCAGAACCCAACGTTCTTCCTCAACCAACTCCTTCATGCTTTGAAGTTCTGCCATTGGCTTATTCAACCTGTTGTCTCTCCAACTGATATATCTGGGTTTTTCCTGGTTGAACAGAGTCCTTAACATTAGCTTTTGATCATAGTAAGCTAGAGACTTCTCAAACTGCTTGAAAAGCTCCTTATCAGCATATACTATCTCAAATGCTTTTCTGACTTCAAACTTGTCTTTGGACTTGGCTTTGGGGGCAGGCAGTAAGATCTTCTTCTTGTCTTCTTCTTCATTCTTGCCTTCTCCAATCTTGATGCCACCACCATGGACAGGTCCATAGGCATCAGTTTTGCTTTTTTCAATCACCATAGCCAGTTCAGCATCTTCAGCAGCTTTTCTCTCTGCTTCAGACATTCTTCTTCTGGCCTCATCCTTAGCTTCTTGAGCCTTGCTCAGTTCTAGTGCCTTTTTCTCTTCAAGCTCATCCTGCTTTCTTTGTTCAGCTTCCTCCCTTGCCCTCTTGTCAGCTTTAGTGATTTTCTTTCTCTTAATCACTATCTTCTTTTTCCCTTTGTCAATAGGAGCAGGA
>CM064884.1:75508525-75698949 GCA_003313485.2 Penstemon barbatus | reverse complement strand
AACACGCGTTACGATACTTTTTTTCTCGTGCAGAAGCGTATGTCATTTACAAAGGGATTTGTAAATCTGTATCGTACAGATCTCAGTTTAAGTATTCCTCGATACCCAAACCCGAGTTTTCTCCTTTCGTCGTCCTCGGCTCAACTCTCAAGAAAACTCATATCTGGCTTAAGATAAGTACAATGGATAGTGGGGAATCCATTTCGATTACTTTATATAGTAATCTCATCTCTGCATATTCCAAAATATCAGAGGCGATATCTCATGTGAACGAGCCAATTTCATCTGATTGAGAAAATCTCATCTCTGCACTCTCCCAGTGCCAGAGGCGATTACTCATGTGAGAGAGTCAATCTCTACTTATCCGACATACCTTTTAGTGAAGACATTTTAAAATAGATCTCAAAATATGTGTATATACATAAAACATTAGTACATTAATGTTGGTGGCAATAACATTCTTAACAGAATCCAGTATATTAAATTCTACGCAGTCCTAAAGACTTGGTATGACCTATGAAAGCCTCTTTAGCTATAGGTTTGGTGAAAGAATCAGCAACCATCTGATGCGTAGATATGTACTTGATAGTCACCTCTTTCTTCTCAATGATATCTCTTACAAAGTTATATCTTGTGTCAATGTGTTTGGTCAGTCCATGATATTTGGGATCTCTAGTGTAAGCCATAGCTGTTTGACTATCACAGTAAATAGTCACAGCTCCTTCAGAGTTACTTACTATCCCCAAATGCAGGAGAAATCTCCGCAACCAAACAGCTTCCTGTACTGCAACTGAACATGCCACGAATTCCGATTCCATGGTTGATAGTGCTACACACTTTTGTTTCTTGCTGTCCATGATATGGCGCCATCATTCAGTAAGAAAACATATCCGGAAGTGGACTTACGACGATCTAAGTCTCCACCCCAGTCAGCATCTGTGTAGCCTTTCAGCGATAATCCCTTTCCTTGAAAACAAAGGAAATAGTCTGCAGTACCCTTTAGGTATCTGAAAATCCTCTTCACAGTGTCTTCTTCCGGGATTGGATTGATACCTACTGACCAGACATACGGCATAGCAAATGTCGGGGCGAGTACACATCATAGCATACATCAAGCTCCCTACAGCACTGGAATATGGTACTTTTGACATTTCTTGTTTCTCTGCTAGATTCGTTGGACACATCTCCAGACTTAGGCTGTCGTCTTTCATCATAGGAGTGTCTATTGGCTTGCAATCAGTCATCCTAAATCGTTCTATAATCTTTCTTATATAAGATTCTTGAGAAAGAGCAAGAAGTTTCTTTAAACGATCTCTGTGGATCTTAACGCCTAGTATGAAATTTGCTTCACCCATATCTTTCATCTCGAAGTTAGACAATAACCATTCCTTGATGGTGTTTAAGAATCCCTTGTCATTTCCGGCTAACAAAATGTCATCGACATAAAGAGATAGTATTACAAAAAAATTGTTTGAACGTTTGACATAGACACAGTGGTCTTCATCCATCATAACGAAGTTATAAGAGATTACAGCCCGGTGAAATCTCAAATACCACTGCCTTGACGACTGCTTAAGACCGTAGATTGATATTTTCAATTTACACACTTTGTGTTCTTGGTCTTTAAGAATAAATCCTACTGGTTGATCCATGTAGATTTCTTCTTCTAATTCTCCATTAAGAAAAGCAGTCTTAACGTCCATTTGATGTAATTCCAAATCTAAGTTAGCTACAATGGACAAAAGGAGGCGAATAGAAGCAAATCTCACTACAGGCGAGAAGGTTTCTTCGTAATCAATACCCTCGAGTTGGGTATATCCTTTAGCAACTAAACGAGCTTTATATCTATCAATGGTTCCATATGTTTTCTGCTTAATCTTGAGAATCCATTTATTCCCGATAGATTTTCTGCCAGGAGGAAGATCGACCAACTCCTAGACTTGGTTCGATTTCATGGAATCCATTTCTTCTTCCATTGCTTTCTTCCATTCGTCCTTCTGAGGACATGATAGAGCTTCATCAAAAGATTTAGGCTCTTCATCTTCTATGGAGGAAATATTAAAGATATGTCCTTCTACGTCGTAATGACGTCTAGGAATATTTCCTCTAGAACTTTTCCTAAGTTGTGATTCAGTAATATCATTCTGGGGTAAATTACTCCCACTTGGATCAAGTGGTCCAGTCGTATCATTTTCCACCAACGATTCGTCTATCTCAATGCCATTCGCTGAATCAGCTAATTCGAAAAGAGGTTCTCGATTTTTGATCTCACATCTTTTAGGAAATTCGTTCTCCAAGAATGTCGCATCTCGTGAGTCGATTTCAGTGGTGCTACCCTCTTCATTTTCTCCTATGAACACGTAACCCTTAGAATGTTGAGCATATCTTATAAAGATACATTTCTTTCCTCTGGGGCCAATCTTGCCATATTTGTTCGACGAGTCGAGCACGTAAGCAGCTGATCCCCAAGGTCTAAGGTTACTGAGATTAGGTTTCCTACCTGTCCAAAGCTCATATGGAGTGGTAGCCACTGATTTTGATGGCATTTTATTCAATATATAGGCAGCAGTTAACAAAGCATCTCCCCAAAAGGAAATTGGTAAGTTAGCTTGTGCCATCATGGATCTAGTCATTTCTAGCAATGTTTTATTCCTCCTCTCAGCAACTCCGTTCTGCTGAGGTGTGTCAGGATTAGTTAATTGCCTAGTTATCCCCTTTTCTTTACAAAGGTCCTTAAATTGACCTGATAGATATTCCCCGCCTCGATCAGTTCTCAAAGATTTGATCGTTCTGTCTAATTGGTTTTCTACCTCATTAAGGTAACGTCTAAAACACTTCAGTGCTTCAAACTTATGCGAAATCAAATAGACATACCCAAAGCGAGTGAAGTCATCTATGAAAGTAATGAAATAGGAGGTTCCATGTCTCGCCATTACACTAATCGGACCACAGATGTCTGAATGGACTAATTGCAATGGAAATTCAGCTCTAATAGCTTTACCGAAAGGTTTACGAATAGATTTTCCAGCAAGACAATTTTGACAAGTAGGTAAATCGATCTTAGATATTGGACCCAATAGTCCTTCTCTAGCGAGACGATTCATTCTATCTTGTCCTATGTGACCTAATCTAGCATGCCAAGTATTAACATTCACTATAGAATTACTAGAGGAACAAGCATTCAAAACAGAACTACTATTAACATAAAAGTTAAAAATTTGTTTGTTACAGTCAAATACCATAAAACCATCTCTAAGATGTCCAGAACCATAATAATCATTGTCTAAATAAACATGAACAGAATTACGACAGAAGTTCAAATTAAATCCTAATCCTAGAAGAGCAACAACAGAAACTAAATTTCGTCGAATATCTGGAGCGAATAAGACATCTTGTAGGATCAGGGTTCGTCCACCATGCAAATCAAGTTTGCAAGTACCAATCCCTTTAACCTCCACTCTGGCGTTATTTCCTACATATATCCATCTTGTTCCAACAGGGATTCGACGAAACTCTACCAACGATTCACGATCTCTAGTCACATGGTTTGTTGCACCTGAGTCAACAATCCACGCAGGATATGATTCAATTAATAAAATAGTACTAGATACATGAATAAAAGACAAAGACGAATCATAGTGTGCTACCTTATCCTTCTTATAAGGATTGGTGCACTCTCGAGCAAAGTGCCCGAATGTTCCACAATTGAAGCACTTCATCTTGTTCTTGTCTCTCTTCTTTTTAGGAAAACACTTACGTTTACCACCATGGTTGGGGTTGTTGTTCTTCTCACCAGTCTGCTTCCCAAGGTTGCCTTTCTTCCAGTTCCTCTTACGTTTGAAGCCCGAAGCTTTCTTGGAACTAGTCTCAGCAATGTAAGCATTTGACATGGATTTTGCAACTCCAAGTCGCTCATCCTTAAGCTCAACGTGGCGAGCAGCATCAGCAAAGGTTTTGATGCTATCATTATAAGTCAGATTGATTTTCAAATACTCCCACTTGTCAGGAAGTGACCGGATTAAGGCTTGAACTTGCTGCTCATCAGAGAGTATATGGCCAGCTGACACAAGCTCCCTAATCATATTAGACATCACCCTAATGTGTTGCTTAATGTTATGATTGGGCAATTTCTTATAAGTGTCAAACTTAATTGTCAGCTGCCTCAGACGAGTGATTGTCGTAACCCCATATTTCTCCCTGAGAAACACCCATATGTCATGAGCGGTAGGGTGCTGCTCACACTCATAAATCAGATCATCAATCACAGAGCTAACCAGGATTGCACGAGTAGTGGAATTTTTCTTTTTCCACGCCTGGTAAGCCTCTTGATCCCTTCTCTGTTGGACACTATTTCCAACACCTGGGTCATCCATGATTCGGTTGATGCCATCCAAAGCATCTTGCTCATCGAGCACATACCAAATCTTGTGACGCCAGATGTCATAGTTGTCACCATTCAGTTTGTCACCTTTGTTAAGGTCAGCAATTATTAATTTTGATGCCATAGTCTGTTATGTAAGAGGTGATTAAATGTTAAAGCCCTTATACACATATTTTATTTTATACTAAGTCAATTAAGCTCCATTAAGACTTGACACAAGCAATGGATTCGAAAGTTCACGCAATGTTCCCAATCATCATCCATTTACAAGTATCTCATAATTATGGACTTAATATCAAAAGTATAAAAACTAAAGTTCTTGGTGATAGTCATTCTAAAACTTAAGAACTCCCACTGGAAAAGATGATCAAATATGCTAAGGCAAAACAATACATATACGACCATAAATATGTAAGCAAATAGAGCATGCATTATGAATCAAAACAACTAAGATCCAAACAAACAATTATCAAATCCAGTCTCATGTTGAAAACAAACAAATAACATAGAATATCTTCAAATGGAAATAAATTACAGAAATCATTCAAATCGAAAAAATCGACCCTCTGGTTCGATTGATTGCCAAGACTGAACAAAAGCTTCATCGGCAATGGCTTGAGACAGCCTGTCACAAGGTACTTGCTTCAAGGACCGATGAGTTGATTTCTTCCTCATGTCGGACCTCAAGTTGCGGAGGTTAGAGTTTAGACTTAGAAACAAAGTCTTTTCAGCCTTTTTCTTGAGGTATAATTTCCATCCATTATGCATGTTGTGAATAAAGTTTTCTATCGAGTTATCTCTTCCAATATAGTTTCTCGCCTCTTCCCATACTTTATGAAGTTCAACCGGAAGAGATTGCTTGTAGACATCACATCGTTTCTCAAACGGATGAATGTCAGTACCATAATAGCGAACGCGGCGGTGTAACATTCTCATTACCCTCCAATGTTCTTTAAGAGAGTGTTTGGGATCCATTCGGTACGACACCAAATTTTCTATGACCACAGGTAGCTCATGGATACGTCGTTCAAGGGTTTCTCCCCGAAGTACCCTATATTTGCTATAGATCAAAGGCATACCTGAAGGATGAGGGTAAATATTAACGTTTGCGGAATTTTAATATTTTCAGTGATTGAAATACATTTTGATAAGAATATTTTCTTTGCAAAATTTCAAATAAAATACGCGAAAAATAAATGCTCAAGCGAGAATAAATGAGCTTAATTTTCTAAAGTATCACAAAATTCAATCTCAGTAGCCACCCATGAAGGACAATTTAATTTAGATTTTCTGGAAAAAATTTGAAATTTTCTGATGAATAATTTTATTTTCTGTGAATTTCTAAAGGTTTAAAACTCGATAAATCAAAATAAATTTTAAACATTATTCAAAAATTATTTTAATTCACAGATAAATCACAAATAAAATTTTTAGTTTACAGAAAAAAATCCGGTCGAAACCGGCGGCCGAAAGTGCCCTCACGCGCCGGCGGTGAGAGTGGGCGTGTCTTGGTTGAAAAAAACCAAATGACATAAGCCGCTGCTGCCACGTGGTAAAAAAAAAAAGCAACGTGGAAGTCCACGTGGCAAAACGGATCTTGAAATCCTACGTGGCACTGACATGGCTGACACGTGTGTTTGACGTGTCTGCCACGTAGGCATCCGCGTGTAACTGAACAGTGTGGGCTGTTCAACCTTTGTCCCACTCGCGGTGGTGGCGTGTGTGGAACACGCGCCGCCTTCTGCTCGTTTTTCGGCGTCGTCCTTCTGGCTACCCCCCTCCCCCCCCCATTTTTGTGCCTTCTGAATCCATTGGTGCAATTGTTTTTACGTTTTGAGCTTTCGACATCGGAGTTTGCGTTACAACCGCTTAGGAAGAGAGTGGCGAGTGTATTATGCATTATTTGTGTTATGAATTAATTTGCAGATTATTTAGGTTAACAGGCAGAGGCTTAAAACTTAATTAACATACAAAATACGCAGCCAAAAAATAATCTGGGCACTTATCCAGAAAGCTTATTTCGAGACGAACGTAAGCATATATGGTAGATCACATAATTCAAAGTAACACATCGGAAAAACGCATAATACCATTTTAAGAAAACAATTTTTCCAGAACAGATTATACATCAAAAAATTCTGAAAAAATACAGATAATTAATACTTCATGTAAGCATGCTTCAATAAAAGTTTCAGCATAATCCAACAACTACAGCATGCCTCGAAAATTAAAACAGTATAACCATAATTCCACAAGTTCGAAAAATCACTAAGAAAAATAATTTGACAGGAATTATAAGGCACATACATCATGAATTATGAACATAATCAGAAATCAAAGAGTTTCGAACTCAATCACAACCTGGCTCTGATACTAATGTTGGTTTTAAACAACAAACATGCTTCAAATACAATTATTCAAAGCAAATAAAGTAGAAGAATCATACTTAACAATTGGAACCGGCAATTGAATCACGAACTCTTCTTTTTGATTTCTGGTTATATTCCAATACTCTGGTCGATCTCCAATCACGAACGGAAAGCAGATACTAATCACAGCCCAAGAACCCTGAACTTCGATGTTCTTGATTGATCAAATTATATCTACCCCAAAAGTGTTTTCTCTCTGATTTTTATATCTGTTTTGTTTCTCTGATTTTCAATTGTGTTAACTGTGTCTGATAAAAAAATAAAACATCTACTTTTATTTAACTGTAAGGAGAGATAGAGAGAGTGGAGGGGTAGTTTCCTTAATAGTAGTAGTGGGGAGTTATCTAAAACTCCCACTAACCAACTGGATCCGGATCCGGATCCGGTTCGGGTCGGCCCACATGGGCGCCCCTGATCCGATCCGGCCCAAATTGGATCAGTCCAACACGATCAAGATTAAATATGCAACATCGGAAATTCATTTTATAACAAATAATTATCAATTATGTATCTT
The DNA here is from genome assembly GCA_003313485.2 of Penstemon barbatus. NCBI lineage: Eukaryota > Viridiplantae > Streptophyta > Magnoliopsida > Lamiales > Plantaginaceae > Penstemon > Penstemon barbatus. Next base: position 75,691,625 of record CM064884.1, on the reverse strand, counting down.
TAAACAAACAATGTAACATAAAGAGTGCTATACTAGGCTATGTAAAACAGAAATCATAAGTCGCTTAAATAAATTTGTGTAGCGAAATTATCTGTTTTTAGGGACCAAAATGTTGACTGTCATTTTTTTTTTTTTTTTTTTTTTTGATAAAATTAAATTCAAAGATTAAATAAAAGTTAACCAGTTTACAAGAGGGTAACCTCCATCACAAAGCAAACTAATAGGTAAACAATCCGGAGAGAGATATAAAGACAAACTACGGGGAAAAGCCCAAGCGGCAAGATTATGGGCAGCGCAATTTGCCGATCGAGAAACAAACTTGAAGCGCCACTTAGGCCAAGAAGCCCAAAACTCACGTATTTCCAGAATGATCGAGGAAATTGCCCAATCATATTCTCTTCCCAAAACAAAATAGCTTGAACAACAAAGAGACAATCACTTTCAGAAACAACATTGTGGACACCTATCTCGTTCAGAAACTTGCAAGCGTCCCGAATTGCAAGAGCTTCGGCAACCTTAGGCCATCTCCAATGTTTGAGGGCTAGCCCCGGGCTAGCCCAGGGCCAGCCCGGGGCCCTGCTGGTCGTCTCCAATGGTTGGGGCTCCGTGGGGAATTAATTCCATTTTTTTCCTTTGCCCACTCTTACCTATTAATATTATAGTTTTAATTTTTTAATACGGAGTATTAATTAAAATAATACATTAATTACAACAATACACAACATTAATTACACAACATAATCAAGGAAAAGAAAATAAAAATAGTCCTAAAGCTCCTTATAAACCTCATAAACATAGTGTTGGGAAAAGTAAGTTAATGAACCATTTTGGACGTATCTTAAGTGGGACCCACTTTGAGTAAAGAGTCGGGTCTTGACGGAATTATATTCTACTCCGTGAGTAGATTAAAATGGTATATGGTACGTCCAAATCGGAGTTTGAGTGAATGAGAAATTAAATCTCAAAGTTCACATATGTAATGGGAAAAATTGGAAAGAAATAGACGAATCCCACATTGGAAGTGTGATAAGAAAAACTTGGGTTTATATATAATTTCTAAACCATAAGGGTTAAGAAATTATTGCTAGAAGGCTCCCTCCTTGCGCGCATGGGGGGGGGGGGGGGTGCAAATCTTGGATCGGATTACTACTCGGCCCTTCAAGACTTGTGCGTGCCCGCGACCTGCGGACACGAATGTCGTTCCGAAAAGCCTACTCGGGCAAGCCAAGTTTTACGACGAAAAAATTCCATTTCTTTTTTGCCCATTTCACCATACTATATCACAACATTAATATTAATTCAAGGAACAATACACATTAATTAAAATCATATTAATTACAGCACATTAATTTTATACACACATTAATTAATTATACATTAAAAGAAAAAAAAAGGAAAGAGCAAATCAGGTGCCGCCACTTGGCGGCACCTGTTTTAAAGAGGGGCGCGTGTATCTTCCCCAAATTTCTCACGCGGCCCCGTTTCCACCAGCGTGCCGCCCCGAGCCCGCACAGCAGCCCATTCCCGCCCGCGTTCCAACCCGCCCCGAGCCCTGCTGTCATCTTCAACCGTTTCTCCTTCCAACCCCGACCCGACCCCGGCCCCGGAAGGCACCATTGGAGATGGCCTTAGTATTGATACAGGGGTGGATCTTGAAGAAGCAAACATAATATGAACGTCACTAAATATGTTGAATGTCACTAAATAGATACAATGTTAACAAGTTCTCCTTCTCTAATTTATACTCCATCCAATCAGGGGCGGACCTAGAAGGTTTTTGTTTGGGGGGCGAAAATTTTTTTTTAAGCAAATTTGATATTTTTTCGCTGTTTAAATAAAATAACAAAAAAATAATTTACGATAAAGTAATAGTAAATACGATTTTATCCAAAAAAAGGTGAAAAAAATATACTTCCAAGGATTCTTACAAAGTCAATATGAACGTTTCTGGTGCAATACTATTCGGTTGAACTGAAAGCAATCTAGTGTTGCTTAGAGAAGACATGAAACCAGGCAAATATACCGTTAATATGTTTAATATAAAGATAAAATTGTAATTCATTAGTCTTTATGTATAATATTGATATCTTATTTCAAAACAAAATTATTCTACCATATGTTGTGGAACTTAAAGTTTGCATAACGAAGAGGTCATGAAAAACATTGAATAACGAATTGAACATAAAGGAGGAGTCGAGCTTCAAGGCCCTTCTATAGTATTTCAATGATGACCTAACCGCAACCCGACTATTATTTTCAGAACACCTGAAACTGAAAAGAGTGAAACATAGAACGCATAAGTTGATCGTCCAACTTAGTGAGGCTATGTGCGAATTTGCATGGTGATGTGTGAATGCAACATATTATATAATATAAGCATGTTATCAAGCAAATAAGCATATATTCAAGACGGAAGAAACACGGAATTCACATAACTCATAATTGCTGATGCCGTCCTCCACTTACCCTCCATCCTCATTCTGATGTCCATCCAAACTCACCACGTAAGGAGCGACCTTACTATCTGAAATGCATCGACGTGTCTTTGCCGGAGTTCGTCCTTACTCCCCAAGTGTTCCTCCCCACTTGGGTTGTAAGGCCAGGCCTACGGATAACCGTGACAATCCTGCCGGCCCTTGCTGGCCAAGTTGGCATCGGGTCCATATACCAATCAAAAGGGGCCCACACAAAATCGGAAACAAACGGAAACATATAGTCGGAAACAAACGGAACATAACATATCAAACATATTTAACATATTATCAACATTTAATGACTTATCAAATGAAATTTTGGATATCATGATAATTTCGAAAAATATATTCGCAACTAGTAGATTCGGATGTAGCATGTATTTGGATAATCATGTTGAAATGCTAAGTGATTTCATGCGAGTAATGTTGACCTAATAAGTCAACCTATTCGTGACGACATGCAAGAAAAGTTAGAATATAATTCATGCTTTGATTATTGAGAGCCTAAGTGCATGTTTGGACTCGATCTACTAGCACATCGGGCCGACATTAAAATTAAACACACAACGCTCACCTTTGTCGCTTAGTATAGCGACTAAAACTCCACAAATGATGCGTATCCGAAACCTGAGCAAGTACGTATACGACTTAGAATGTATCTAACAAACTTATTTAAACATAACCGATGAAAATCCTACACAAGGATTTCCTTAACTAACACATCGCACACAAGAACTTAGAACTTACGACATCAAAATCCAATTAAAAGTTATTATTTTCAAAACTCAAAATACTAATTACATAAAATAGCGCCAAAACAACAAATTTTTTCCTTTATTTTTCAGATTTACAAAACAGCCCCTAAACTTTTAGAAACATCCATTTTTTCGAAAATTTGCAACAAACTTTAAATCAAAAGATTTTTAACTAAACCCATATCGAAAATCAAATAAAAGTATTAAGTATCTTGTTACTTCAAAAATCAAATCTTTAAAATTCTCACAAGTTTAAAATTTTTCAAAAATACCCTCATAATTTTCAAAAGCTTAATAAAGTCAACTTTCTTGAAAAATAATTCAAGATCCAAGCATCTAAGCAATATTTAAAAATTATCAAGCATATTTTTCACTATAAAATTGGGCAAAAATTCAATTTTGGTACCATAGAACTGGGCAAATTTCATTTTTCATACCAAAAGTCCAAAAATAACACCAGTTCCTACTCAGCCGTTTCAAAAAAGGCACTTCCGTTAATTTTCTTAACGTTTCTGCCACGTGTCCGTTAAGTCTTCGTGGGCGGGCTGGGCAAGTGGGTCGGATTCTGCCCGTTGGAACATAAAATTCAATTTTGGTACCATAGAACTGGGCAATTTCATTTTTCATATCAAATTCCGTTATGTTTTTCTTTTTTTGAAATGGTTGTGGTGATATGTTTGAATTGGTTTGTTCTACAGTAGACTAGTAGTCATGTTACTTTTTTTTTTTCATTTCATTTTAACAATAAGCTAAAAAAAATAAAATTTAATTTGCACAATTTAAATTTGCAACTTAGATTCCCAGGACTCCCGAACCCGTCCCGAAATCCCGAAATTAAAATGGGTACCCGAAACCCACGGGACCTTGGTTGATCTACCGGGTTTCGGGACTTAAATTTAAAATCCCGAAACCCAAAATCCCGTCCCAAAATACCCGAATTCCCGAAAACCAGTCCCGATCCCACCCCTACGACCGCCGACTCCGGTGGCTTTTGGTCGGAATTGGTTGAGGGTTTATGTTCCCCTTGTCGTGGAGAACTCGTACATATAAAGATCTTTTCAATCCTTTGAGTAATCTATTCGAATTTTGAGTTCTAATTTTTGAATTGTAGGTCAAAATTTTCGAAATTTCAAATCGTGATTTCTTCTTCGATTCTTAATCAAACTTCGTAATTCTTGTTGCATTAGTTTTCCCTGACCGTGGGCATCATTTTCCATAGGTTTATTGTAGCTGCCATAGACGGTTTAGCTCCGCCCAAGTGGCTGCCATAGACAGTTGAGCTCCGCCCATGACTAGAGGAACAAAAATATTCAACCAATTTCGACAAACGGCCACCGGAAGCCGGCGATCGTCCATAGGAGGAAGAAGACAGTAATTGCAAAAACAACCTGCTCAATTTTAGACAATTGCATTTCACCCCTATTTTGAAACGGCTGAGTGAGAATTGGTATGATTTTTGGACTTTTGGTATGAAAATTGAAGATTCCCCAATTCTACGGTACCAAAATTGAACGGGCAGATTAGTGCCCCACGTGCCCCTCACATGCACTTAACGGAGGAGACTAAACGGCCATGGCAAAACTTAACGGCTGTATGATTTTTGGACTTTTGGTATGAAAAATGAAATTTGCCCAGTTCTATGGTACCAAAATTGAATTTTAGCCTATAAAATTGAGACTAAGAAATAAGTTTTAATAACTTTTCACCAACTAACAACGAGAAACAAAATTTTTTGATCATAAATTTTCTTAGGTAAAATTTACAATCACTACAACATTTAAGGGTTTTCCCGGCGCTTAATCCCCGGCGCTTTTTTTATTATTCCCGATGCTTTTTATGCGCCGGGAATAGTTTTAATTTTCCAACGCAATTTCAATGGTTTGTAAGCGCCGGGTATAATTTGATGGTACCTGACGCATTTCAAGTTGTACCCTTAGAGAGTGCCTATTTTCAATCTTATAACGCTTTTACTTTCAAGCCAGAAGCGCCGGGTATAATTCTCTTTTATTCTACTGTTAAGCCAGAAGCACAAGGGTTTTAGAAAAACCCTAACATTTTCCCCAAATTGCTCCGATTTTGAAAAATATTCCGCGCTAGTTGCTCCGGTTAAGCATATCTCGCTTCTTCATCTACTTGAATCCGTAGAAGAAATCAAAGAGGGGAAGTAATCAACTCTCATTTCTTCATCTAATTCACAAATCATCTCTCGCTTCTTCATCTTCCGCAAAGCTTAAGCATGGCCATCTCTCATTTTCCCCCAAACTCTTGAGAACCTCGCTTAAAGGTATTAATTCCCTCACTCGGCCCATTTATGTATTTATTATTCATGAATTTACTTGGGGTTTTCATTTTACTTATCTTTTAGCAAATTGATCTAAATAAATTTTACAATATTAATTAAGTAGTAATCGGGCTTGCATTTATACTCAAGCTGATCGAAAGTCGGCAGGGGAAGGACGGGGACACTGGGAAAGATCTATAAACAACGCTCATTGGTTCAAAAGTCATAAATGATTATGCAACAAAATGGTTAAAAGCAATCAGTGCACATTTAGATCACGTTTCCTAAGGAAAATGATTATCTCACAGCCCATGTCTTCACAGTCCCATGTACAGCCCATGTTTAATGCTTTCACACTTAATTTTGTTATCTGCTACCTGTTTAACATGTTTCTTCTTGAAATAATATTTTTAATCTATTAATCACCCAATCAACTCTCAAAAATTACAAAAAAGACCAAAATTTTCTGATACTACTCATCTAAAAAATAATTCAATACTTTCTAAATTATAATTGAACATTCACCAATATTTGTATATAAATATCTCAACTTTCAAAAATTACAAAAGAACGCCTAAATTATATGATATTACTCATATAAAAAATAATTCATTACTGTTCAAATGTTAATTTATCATTTATCAATATTTGAATATAAAATATCTCGAAAATTACAATAAAAATATACACTCATAATTTAAAAGTATTTGCAATGCCAAGAATTTAGATTTTATGACATAATATTTAATTTAGGGTTTAGGGTTTACGATTTTAGGGTCTAGAGTTTAGGGTTTAGGGTTTCCTAAAGCAACAATGCAGTCAAAAAGAAAAAACATAATAGCAGTAAAAACACAGAGACAAGAAAACGATAAATGCAGTTAATGAGTTGTAAGCCGTTCCAAAAACAACTAATGAAGCTAAAAATAGTAAAAGAGAAACAAACGAATTAATTACCCTAAAAAACACACCCCAAACCACGTCAAGCCGAATCCGATTCCGAGCCATGGATCAAAATTTCCTATTTTTCCTAGGAAAAATCCGAAACGTTTCGGTTTTTCAAGGAACCGAAACGATTCCTTAATGTATTTTCGAAATTACAAGGTTTCCTTCGAAACCCACAATTTTTCCGAGTTTTCCACCGAAACTATGGAAACTTGCAAAGTTTCCTTTAATTTCCGAAAATAGTCGTTGCCTTCTTTGAAAAAAAAAGTTCCAATTTTTTTTTAAATCCAGAATTTTGGAAGAAATCTCTTGAAAGAAGGAAAATATATCTCAAAAATATTGACTTACCTACAATTTTTCGAAATTATGCCTTCCAAATCTTCAATACAAAGTCCAGCAATCTCAAACCTCTTCATCCCTAATACACGAGTTATCTCAAACCTCTGCATCCCTAATTTTATTTTTGAACTATTAGTACTTTAATATCATGAACTTTAATTAAGCATTTCTATATTAGCTTTTGTTAGTTTTTGAGGTACGGTTATTTTGATTATAGTTTATAGATTTCATCTAGGATATTCCACTGTCTTTTCATTGTTTAGTTGTGATGCAACTTTTTTAATTATTAACAAACACTCATTCTTGTTTGGTAATGCTGGTTTGCAAGATTTGAAAAGGACATTACTAATAATTGTTTGCATTCATTTTACACTTATATTTCAAGTTAAATTATGCTTTAGAAATAAGAACATGATTTTTATTTATTTTTTTATAACTATTTGTGTGTTTCCAGGTTTTTGTAATTTTTCCTAGCGTTTCCGCAACGTTTCCGAAACGTTTCCAATTTTTGGATACCCGAAACTCACCTACGAAACGAAACTTTGATCCATGTTCCGAGCAATGAAGAGGAAAGCAATCTTCGGGTTCTGTGAAGCTGGAGATATTAACGTCAACATATTGATTCTGCGGCACTGCGATTCCATCAACAAAAAACACGCGAAACAAAACACGAGCATAAGCATCGCGAAAAGCTTCCTCTGAAATTGATATTTTCCCGAATGCGACCTCCGTTTCATCCTTATCTCAACGAGTCTCCAGATTTAGGGTTTAAGTTTAAATATTAAAAAAAATTACATCATTCACTGTGTAAATCGAAATCAAGCACTCTAAAGTCAATAAATTATTTTATACATCCGTTGCATATCTGATGGGATGGGGTCAATAAATTATTTTATACATCCATAGCACACCTCATGGCACGGGGTGTAGTTGTGATGTAATGATTACACGTAAAGGAATAATTCATTTTACATGATTTGGTCAATGTGAATGTAAGATATTCATGTATTCGACCTTACTTAATTCCTTTTAAGTTGCGTCATATACATTAAGTGTGGATTCGAAATTGGGTCTACTACATTATAATGACTAATCTCAGATCAATCACGCGTTGGATATGTGAATGCATTTGTGATAGCTTGGAGAATATGGATATGACATGTAATAGCTAGCCTCAAGCTTTGTTGCAGTATGTGTGCTAGATGACATAGAATAATTTTTTCCTTGAGACGGGAGACCTACTAAAATGTTGAGAGTGTGTATAAAGTGCGTACGGGGTACATGTCATATTTTAAGGATTAAGTGTGAAGTGACCTTTTAAATATTTCTACTCATGGAAATGGATAATGCGATGAGTTTTAGTAACTTTCTCTTTCTGCAAGGATATAGTAATGAATCGACCAAAGAATGTTTGTAATTTCTCATCGTTAACAAGAATTCTGTCTGAACTTATTGCCGCTAATAAGAAGGAATTTAAAGTTGTAGACTGAATACTCAAAAGGCCTTAAAAGGGAAGCAATTAACAAAATTATATATATACTTTTTGGCAGTTAGATTTTTCTTTTTCTTTTTCCAAATGGAACAAATGTTATAAAATAAAGATATAAAATATTGTTGCTTACGTTAAATGAAAGACCTTCCTAACTATGATAGGAACTGGATAACTAACGCAAGGGCTTCTGGTGATATGAGGACAAATTAGTTGATGCCAATAACACAATCTTTTAAATAATATTTATTTTATAATTGAAAATTATTTTAAATTCGAGAAGTTTGATATTTTAATGTTAATTTTATTGTAATTAGCTAAATAACTCGAATTTAAAAAATTGTGAAATGATAATTAAATATTGATTGAAATTGGCAATTATGTGTGACATCTTAGAGCTTAAAAACGATTGTTATCTATCAAACTTGATTAGTTTAGGTTGGTTCCTTTCATACCTTGTATAAGATTGATTTTTCTTTTGTTGATAAATAATATATCATGACCATCACTCTAAAATATAATTATTCATTTGCGAAGAATTAATTATTTAATATAGCATAGCCAGATCAAGTAACAACTCTCGTTTTCTAGCTATTATATCACACTTCTTTTTTAGGTAAAAGAAACACCTAGAATATCTCCACAATTTTAAATAAATAAATAAATCATGCACCTAAAGTGTTGGTTGCTACTATTCGTTGCTTGACAAAAGAAGGCGAGAGACGGTGCATCAAACACATGGGTTTGGTAATGTTCCAAATTATTTGTTTTAAGCTAATACCTTCACCATATTATTTCACTTTATTTGCATTGACATTTTATTTGAGTATTATTAAGGTGCATTTTCAATATGCACGGATAAGTAACCTAATTAATTTGAGTAACGTTCAATGATCCAAAACTTTGGTTGACTTTCATTAATTTGAATTAGTTGACTTTATGTAGATTATAAACGAGAGAATTTCACTTTTGATGCCATAATTCTACCTACTTTAGGGATTTGATACCACAACTTTTTATACCGACACATTTGATACCATAACTCAAATCAACTTTGCACATTTAATACTTCCGTCAAATTAATGACGGAATTGTCACGAGAATGTCACGTGGCCGTTAAAACATTACACATTTGATACCATAACTTATGTTGACTGATAATTTTATCCCATAATATTTCAGGTTACTAAAAAAGCCCCATATCTCCAAATTTAGTGACGATTTTAGTCCACATTGTTGCCAAATTTTCAAATTGACTCGAATAACACCACGTGCTGACCAATTTAGAAAATTTTAAATCTGAAATTGGGGGGAGAATTGCAAATTTGGTTGACTGATAATTTTACTCCATAACATTTCAGGTTACCAAAAAAGCCCCACATCTCCAAATTTAGTGACAATTTTAGTCCACATTGTTGCCAAATTTCTAAATTGACTCGAATAAGACCACGTGCTGACCAATTTAGAAAATTTTACTTATTTTATTTAAATAACTAATTTAATTTATAAAGAATATTAATAAATTAAATAATACATTAACATAAATATCACCAAAATTAAGAAAACATATTCTTTTTAAATATAAAATTTATATAATAGAATTAATATATTTAATATTTATTAAAATACATAAATTATATAATTTAAAACTATTTAATATTTATTAAAATAATAAATAATATAATTTAAAACTATTTAATATTTATTAAAATAATAAATAATATAATTTAAAACTATTTAATATTTATTAAAATAATAAATAATTATAATTAAAAAAAATCCCTACCCCACCTCCCCACCCCACCCCACCCCCTCCCTACACCGATTACTAGGCCGGCGGCCTGGGTCTTCGGTCCCAGGCCACCGTCGGCCTGGGATTTTCGGTCCCAGGCCACCGTCGGTCTGGGATCTTCGGTCATTGGCCACGGTGGCTTGGATCGAAAAATCATGTAGCAGCACAGAACCCAGGCCACTGGCGGTGGCCTTGGACAGAAGACCCGGGGTAGGGGGGAGGGGGTGGGTTGGGATTTTTTTTAAAATTAAAATTATTGATTATTTAATATTTATAATATTTTAATAAACATTAAATAGTTTAAAATTATATAATTTATTATTTACGAAATATTAAATATATTAATTCTATTATATAAATTTTATATTTAAAAAGAATATATTTTCTTAATTTGAAAATTTGGTCAGCACGTGGTCTTATTCGAGTCAATTTGAAAATTTGGCAACAATATAATGTGGACTAAAATCGTCACTAAATTTGGAAATGTGGGGTTTTTTTGGTAACCTGAAATGTTATGGGATAAATTATCAGTCAATATAAGTTATGGTATCAAATGTGTAAAGTTTTAACGGCCACGTGACATTCTTGTGGCAATTCCGTTATTCATTTGACGGAAGTATTAAATGTGCAAAATTGATTTGAGTTATGGTATCAAATGTGTCGGTATAAAAAGTTGTGGTATCAAATCCCTAAAGTAGGTCGAATTATGGTATCAAAAGTAAAATTCTCTCTTATTTTTTCAGATAGATAACTAAATGATAAATTTACACGATTATTTTTAAAGAATAACTTATATCTTAATCTAAATAAATAAATTATGGACATAACACTTAAGTCCCACTTGATTAAGCCTTATTTTGTCTATCTAATTATAATAAAAATGTACTTCAAACACACACACCCCTCCCCTCAAAATTACATGTTTGACACTTTACCACCCAAAAGTCTGTATAAGCACTTTACCCCTTGAAATATTTAAATCAATTACACTATGTATTGTATTTAGATGGATCATTTTTTTTTTTAATTTTCGCATTCGTGTTGTATTTAGATGTAATATATATGGATATATTGACAAATGTCTAAATAATTTATATGGGACTGCACATATTTGTTGATGAGTTAATGACAATTTATTCCTCTAATGTTCAAGCTACTTTTATGTGATTTGGAAAAGAATATTTATCCTATTGTGTTATGATAATGTGGCAGTGTAACCTCCTGTGTTATGATAAATGTAACAATTTACCTCTCTATGTTACAAAATACTATTCACGTACACATTCATTTTCGGCAAGTGAGCTATCCTCTCCGGCTAAAGAGGGGTAAAATGCTTCTTTAAAATTTTCACAGGAAATTGATCATTTTCAAATCACTGGGAAAAGTAAATTGAATATTATGGATAAATAGGCATTAACTCATTTGTTGATGAGTGCATCTTCCGACAAAAACATGGGGAAAACATGACAAGGCAGTTATCTATCTCGTAAAAGACGTGGACATCAATATTGAGTTGAATTCATGGTGTGAGTTTTTCAATATTTAATACTCGTGATTGATTGTTATTTTTCTTTGTAATTCGATGGAAAATGAATAAATTTCTATTTTAATGATATTGATGTATGGAAAATGAATAAATTTCTATTTTAATGATATTGATGTATGGATGTAATTCATATCATATGAAAAATGATTAATGATTAAGGTAACACCAGCAACTCATAAGTTCTCCATTTCAAACATGGTTCTATTTTATCATCTGCATTGTTTTCATAATTCCTCAACTTTTCAACCCAAAACATCAAACGAAGGGAATCGAAATAATCATATCTTCTACCATGAACTATTAACGATAAAACTGAAGATTTATAAGAAGTGGCGTATGCCATTTTCTACTTGGATAATTTTCAAGATTAATATTTTTTTTAATTAGAAAATTTATAGTAAGTGACGTATGCTATTAATGTAGCTCTTTCCAATTAAAATTGATAAATAGTGTTAAATTAGCCTAAAAAATAAAACCATCAAGGCATTACAGACTTCCAATTAAAATTTGCAAATATCTTGAGAAAAAATAAAATTAACAAGGCATTATATACTACCAACTAAAATTGTGCAAATGTCTTGAGATAAAACGTAAAAATGAAACTAGAGATATTTAATTCCATGTCCCATTATTGATAACATAAATTATAATAATATAATTTGGAGTCACCAAATTCTTAATACAATGTTTGGGGAATTAATAATCATCAAATACACGATCAAATATGACTTATTTTCTTGCTAATAACGTAACTTACATATTAAATAGGTGCTAGCTATTATATTTTTAAGAAACATTCCACCCGTAACTAAGTTCACCAGTTGTTAACTGAATGCCGTCACTCCTTGCAGACCAATAACAATTATTACCATGACAATAATTCGGAATCCAGCCTCCATTGTATGCAACAAAATCTATATACTTGTTATCCCATCGAATTTTACAAAAGAACAATGTAGAAAAGGGATTCACGCAAAAGTTAAAATTAAAATTTTGATTTACAGATAGTACGTGATTTCCGAGATCATCGTTCTTAGATGCGCAGTGCAACGATAGTGGACTAGAGTTTGGAGGAAGATTATTTGTAATAAAAACATGTACTTTAGGATACAAGAAGCAACTCTTTCCTACATGGAAGAAGTTTGCAGAGAGGATGAAAGCTAAAAAAATGAATTTTATCATGTTCTTTAGTGTTTGTTTTGTTTTGCTTTGTAAATCATTATATATATATATATATATGAAAAGATTGAATTAAGTAGGTTTAAAATTTGTTCCTTAAATCATTATATACATATATATACATATATATGTAAAATTATTAATGTAGCCATAACAAAATTATATATTTCCAAAAATTCTCCATCATTGATTATATTTTAATATTCTTGATAGCTGTTTTTTATCTATGTTAGTACACATAATATTTAATCTCTATAATTAGAGATTTCTAAACATTATCTACAATTAATTTCGATCTTTAGAGATATTGTCAGATGAACCGTTGTCCAAAGCAAAATTATTATATTTTAAAAAATGCTTCACCATCAATTTCAAAAAGAGGAGCTAGCTAGTATATATGGCACTAATTAAATCAAATTTATAGCGAAATGGTCAAAACAACAATGGTTATAATAGCCAAAACAAAATTATTATATTTTCAAAAATTCCCCATCGTCAATTACATTTTAATATTCTTCATAGCTATTGTTTCTATAATAGTAAACATAATATTTAATTTCTATAATTAGAATTTCTAAACATTATCTACAACTCTTTTATAAAAGCTAGCGATATTGTCAATGAACCATTGTCGAAAAGCAAAATTATTATATTTTTAAAAAGGTCTCACCATCAATTATATTTTAATATTCTTAATAACTAATTTTTCCATATTAGTACACACAATAGTTTCTAAAGTTAAAACTTTTTAAACATTATCATCTGCTAATTTCTCTCCTCAGAGCTTCAACCGAAAGCAAAAATTGTATTACCATCACACTTCGACGATCCATCACTATCCACATATATTCAGGGTTGGCTGTTGACAGTCGGGGACCCTACACATATACTAATTTACTCAAATTTATAAAATGTTATCGATATTGTCAGAATTATATTGTAGTCAAAACAAAATTATTATATTTTCAAAATTTCCCCATCATCAGTTACATTTTAATATACTTGATGGTTATTTTTTCTATATCAGTATGTATAATATTTAGTTTCTATAGTTACATCTTTCTAAACATTATCTACAACTCTTTAGAAAAGCTAGCGATATTGTCAATGAATCATTGTCCAAAGTAAAATTAATATATTTTAAAAATGCCTCACCATCAATTACATTTTAATATTCTTTAGAGCTAATTTTCTGATATTAGTACACAAAATATTTAATACTGAAAACTTTTAAACATTATCATACGCTAATTTCTCTCCTCAAAGCTTCAACTTAAAGCAAAAATGGTACTACCATCACACTTCAACAATCCATCACTACCCACATATATTCAGGGCCGCCTCTTGACAGTTGGGGACCCTAAGCTTATACTCACAAGGCCTATTTCACAAAAAATAAGAAGAAAAAAAAAACCCTCTGCTTTGGCATTAAAAAAAAAAAAGCTTATGTTAATTTCTTTTGAACACTTCTTCTCCTAACATAAAAATCTTCTGCTTTGGTATAAGCAATGTAGAATTTTTCAGCATCCTCAACACTGTCAAAAACTAGCTGACTAATCAACTCATCTTTCTTACATGGATTAGCATAATCAGATGAGCTAGGTAATTCGTCTTCGGTACACGCATTCGTATTATTGCTATCCTAGACATGTTTGCAGCATTCACCTAATACATTGTCATAAAATAAACATAGGCTCTCGAACAAAAATTCATTAAACAAACCGTGAAATTTCTAAACATTATCTACAATTAATTTATATCTTTAGCGATATTGTCAGATGAACCATTGTCCAAAGCAAAATTATTATATTTTCAAAAATGCTTCACCATCAGTTTCATTTAAATATCCTTGATAGCTAATTTTTTAGTAGACATAGTATATTGTTTCTATGACCTTTTTAAACATTATAATCTGCTAATTACTCTCCTCAAAGCTTCAACCGAAAACAAAAATGCTACTACTTACCATCAAAACTTCGACAATCCATCACTCCCCACATATATTCAAGACCAACCATAGACAACTGGGGCACCCTAAGCTTATACTAAGATCGAGGCCCTATTTCACAAAAAAAAAAAAAATAAATAAATAAAAAAAAAAAATAAAACTCAATTTCTTTAAATGCAAAAATACAAATTAAATATGGGCATATTAATTTTTCGAGAGAATTTCACTTTTGATGCCATAATTCTACCTACTTTAAGGATTTGATACCACAACTTTTTATACCGACACATTTGATACCATAACTCAAATCAACTTTGCTCATTTAATACTTCCGTCAAATTAATGACGGAATTGTCACGAGAATGTCACGTGGCCGTTAAAACATTACACATTTGATACCATAACTTATGTTGACTGATAATTTTATCCCATAATATTTCAGGTTACTATAAAAAAGCCCCACATCTCCAAATTTAGTGACGATTTTAGTCCACATTGTTGCCAAATTTTCAAATTGACTCGAATAACACAACGTGCTGACCAATTTAGAATATTTTAAATCTGAAATTGGGGGGAGAATTGCAAATTTGGTTGACTGATAATTTTACTCCATAACATTTCAGGTTACCAAAAAAGCCCCACATCTCCAAATTTAGTGACGATTTTAGTCCACATTGTTGCCAAATTTCTAAATTGACTCGAATAAGACCACGTGCTGACCAATTTAGAAAATTTTACTTATTTTATTTAAATAACTAATTTAATTTATAAACAATATTAATAAATTAAATAATACATTAACATAACTATCACCAAAATTAAGAAAACATATTCTTTTTAAATATAAAATTTATATAATAGAATTAATATATTTAATATTTATTAAAATACATAAATTATATAATTTAAAACTATTTAATATTTATTAAAATAATAAATAATTATAATTAAAAAAATCCCCACCCACCCCACCCCCCCTCCCTACACCGATTACTAGGCCGGCGGCCTGGGTCTTCGGTCCCAGGCCACCGCCGGCCTGGGATCTTCGGTCCCAGGCCACCGTCGGTCTGGGATCTTCGGTCCTTGGCCGCGGTGGCTTGGATCGAAAAATCATGTAGCAGCACAGAACCCAGGCAACTGGCGGTGGCCTGGGACAGAAGACCCGGGGTAGGGGGGAGGGGGTGGGGTGGGATTTTTTTTTAAAATTAAAATTATTGATTATTTAATATTTATAATATTTTAATAAATATTAAATAGTTTAAAATTATATAATTTATTATTTTAATAAATATTAATTCTATTAATTCTATTATATAAATTTTATATTTAAAAAGAATATATTTTCTTAATTTTGGTGATATTTATGTTAATGTATTATTTAATTTATTAATATAGTTTATAAATTAAATTAGTTATTTAAATAAAATAAGTAAAAAAAATTAAATTGGTCAGCACGTGGTCTTATTCGAGTCAGTTTGAAAATTTAGCAACAATGTGGACTAAAATCGTCACTAAATTTGGAAATGTGGGGTTTTTTTGGTAACCTGTAATGTTATGGGATAAATTATCAGTCAATATAAGTTATGGTATCAAATGTGTAAAGTTTTAACGGCCACGTGACATTCTCGTGGCAATTCCGTTATTCATTTGACGGAAGTATTAAATGTGCAAAATTGATTTGAGTTATGGTATCAAATGTGTCGGTATAAAAAGTTGTGGTATCAAATCCCTAAAGTAGGTAGAATTATGGTATCAAAAGTAAAATTCTCTCGATTATAAACCATGTGCATGCCCCCTCGTGGAGGAACTCAACTTCACTAGTGAAGCTTAATATAAACTAGACCATAGTATTAGTTATTATTTTTATTAATAGCATATTCCTTGTTCTTATTATTTGTTTTTTCTCCACTGAATTTAGAGAACTAACATGAACAAATTATGGAAAAAGAAATCCTTTTTTTAAAGAAATTAAACTACTTCCTGCTCGAGAGGTTTTCATAAAGTTAAATGACCAAATATGCATGTGTAGCAATTAGCATCATAGTATTCACAATATTTTTCAAACGTACCACATTAAATTATATATATATAAAGAATGCTCAACAGTATTTTTTCTTGAGGAACTGGACCAGAACTCCACAGGCATTGGGCTCCATAACATTATTTAATTAAACTAGGTCGCAGCCCATTCATAAAATTAGTATCTAAGATTTCTTTTTATTCAACCCACTTTAACAGTGGATTCGGGATGTAAAATGGACCTTTTTTTTTTTTTTCCCTGAGAATGACCTTTATGATAATTTTATTGGCTTAACTACTGTGTTTCTTTTTTTCCTGAGATCTGTTTAACTACTGTGTTAATAGTGTTATATTATCATTGCACCTATCTGAATATTCTTGTATAATGCCCTTGATCTATCGAGCCTAAAACCCATTATTCTGATTAACAAAACAAGCAAATGTCCCTTAGAGTAATAATAGTTAAAAACAAGTACTCACCTTTGTTTAATTGTAATTAGCAAAAAACAAAAAAAAAAAGGTCCTTATGGTTTTTTCTAAATAAAATTAATACAGTGAGCTTATTAGAATGAGGGTTTTTGCAATAATTTTATATTTACATTCATATTTACTTTATATTAATCATATCACCTGCACCATTTTCTCAATGGCCAATGCTTTTCTTCATCCAGCTCCAAAATCTTGCAAAGTTTCCATTCTTCAATTCCATATATGCACTCTCCCGGGCTCGTGCCTGAGCCAGAGTTTCTTCCTCTTTCGCTCTTTGTGCTGCAATCCAAGTGAGTAACTTTAGAACATGTGTAATTAAATTATATATTGTAATCTGGACAACAGATTATGAAAAATGAATTTGGAATTGAATGAACAAATTAGAGAGAAAAAACTGGAAAGAAAACTTATGTTTCTAATTGAACAGAAAAATTAATTGTATAACTTGTACAGTGTGGGTTTTGAACCCAGGTTTAAATAGGAAAAAAATAAGTCGGCCCATAAACTAAAGAAGCCGTTTAAAAATACATACAAAGTCTATCTCTATAATATATTTCTTATTTACAAAAATATCCCTAAAATAATTACAAGTAAATCCCTAAAATCAATTACGTCTTTTCTTCTTTCAGTTCATCTTCTTCTTCCATTACTCTTCCTTCTTCTTTGCTGAAATCTCCTGCTAACCTCAATTTAATCTCGTTTGTGCAGGTTTTGTTGCTGTCCTTGAATACGCCCCCGCAAGATGGACCAAAGAGATCTACGAGGAACATCTTGGATTTTAACCGTGTAAATTGAGGTAACAATAGGGCTTTTGTAAAAATATATGCAACCTGTTTATCTGTGTGAATTGGTAGAAGCCGTAGGAATTTTTGCATAACTAAATCCCTAGTAAAATGGCAGTCAATCTCAATGTGTTTCGTACGTTCGTGAAACACAGGATTGTTTGCTATATGTAGGGCTGATTGATTATCACAGTAAAGAGGAATAGGTTTATCAAAAATCACTCCCAAACTTTTAAGAATCTGTTGTAACCACACTAATTCACTGGAAACAGCTGCAAGTGACCTGTATTCTGCTTCTGCAGAGGACTTGGATACAGTCACTTGCTTCTTAGATTTCCAAGAGACAATAGAGTCTCCTAAAAATACACAAAACCCAGTAACAGACCTTCTTGTATCTACACAAGAAGCCCAATCTGCATCTGCATATGCAGTTAATTCTAGAGTTGAATTTGCTGAATAAAATAAGCCCTGTCCAGGACTAGACTTAAGATATCTGAGAATATGATGTGCAGCCTGTAAATGGGGCAGCCTAGGCTGTGACACAAACTGACTTAACCTATGAACTGAATAGGATAAGTCAGGTCTTGTGATTGTCAAATATAAGAGTTTGCCAATTAATCTTCTATAGTCAGTAGCATTAGGCAACAAATCACCAACTTCTGCACTTAATTTGACTCTTGGATCCATTGGTAAAGATAATGGCTTAGAGTTTAGATATCCAGTATCTTCCAATATCTGTAGAGCATATTTCCTTTGTGTTAAAATTATTCCAGTAATGGACCTAGCAACTTCCAACCCCAGAAAATACTTCAAGTCACCTAGGTCCTTTAATTTGAATTTGCTGCTAAGAAACAATTTTAAGTCAGTAATAATATGCATAGAAGGTCCTGCTATAACAATGTCATCAACATAAAGAAGTAAAGCTAGAAAGGTAGCACCTGATCCCTTAGTAAATAAGGAGTAATCTGATTTAGACTGACAAAATCCATACTCTAGCAAACAGGAAGTGAATTTTTCATTCCATTGCCTTGAAGCTTGCTTCAAACCATATATAGACCTGTTAAGCTTGCAAACTAACTTAGGAGTAGTAGAATATGTAGTATAACCTAGAGGCAGGTCCATGTAAACCTCCTCAGTAAGATCACCATTCAAGAAGGCATTGTCAATATCTAGTTGACAAAGATGCCATTGTTTAGAAGCTGCAATTGCCAACAGAACCTTAACAGTAACTAATTTGGCTACTGGTGAGAAGGTCTCTGTGTAGTCAACCCCATGTTTCTGAGTATAGCCTTTGGCTACAAGTCTTGACTTATACCTGTCAATAGTCCCATTAGGTAATCTTTTAATTTTGTAGATCCATTTACAGCCTATAGATGTTTTGTTAGGTGGTAGGGGAATAACAGTCCAAGTTTTGTTATTTTCTAAAGCTTGAATTTCAGTATGCATAGCTTCTCTCCATTTTATATTGCCAACAGCTTGATGATAAAAATCAGGCTCTTTTTCTTCTGAAATGTTACGTAAAAAATTTTTGAAAGAAAGAGACAACCTATCATAGGAAACTACATTGGAAATAGGATATCTAATATGAAAAGAAGTAGAGTTGATGTGATAATCTGATAGGTAACCAGGTAATTTTGATTGTCTGGATGATCTTCTTATAGGAACAGAAATACTTGGAGAACTATGAGGTAAAGAGGTAGAAGGAACATCTATATTAGAAGAAGTATCATCATTAGCTGGACTATGTAGGTCAAAATCAGAAATAGGAATATAAGAATCAACTTTAGGAAATAAATTGATAATATCATCAGAATTAGTATTCTGACCAGTTACTGAATGATAAGGAAATATCTCTTCATTAAATTTGACATCCCTTGAAACAAAAATTTCATTAGTATTAATATCAATGAGTTTGTACCCTTTCATACCCATAGGATAACCAATAAAGACACACATCCTTGCCCTAGGATCAAATTTTGATCTTCCCTGTGTAAGAGTTGAAGCAAAAACTAGAGAACCAAAAACCTTTAAAATGCTATAATCAGGAGAAGTGTTATATAACAATTCATAAGGTGATTTAAAATTAAGAACTTGAGAAGGAGTCCTGTTTATAATGTAGGCTGCTGTTGACACACATTCTGTCCATAAGTGTAAAGGGACTTTAGATTGAAATAATAATGCCCTTGAAACATTTAATAGGTGTTGATGTTTTCTCTCCACAACAGAATTCTGTTGTGGAGTTTCAACACATGAGAATTGATGGAGTATGCCCAATTCTTCAAACAATTTGGTAAATAAAAGTTCAGGGGCATTATCACTTCTAAAAATTTGAACATTATAGTTAAATTGAGTTTTAACCATTTTTAAGAACTTTGGAATAACAATGGAAACATCAGATTTATGTAGTAACATAGATACCCAAGTGTATCTAGTAAAATCATCAACAATAGTAACAAAGAACTTATGTCCACAAATTCCAGGAACCTTAAAAGGGCCCCAAGTATCACAATGTATTAATTGAAAAGGTCTAGTTGAACTAGTAGTAGATACAGGGAAAGACAATCTTTTCTGTTTAGCAAGGGGACATATAGAACAAAACTTATTACAAACTGTAGATTTATCTAAATGAAGGAAATCTGTCAATCTACTCATAGTTTTAAAAGGCATATGCCCTAGTCTTTTATGCCAAATTTCAGTACTAACTTTGCTGCAGTAAGCTGTAGTAGGTGCTGGTGGAGTAGATGAGTTAAGAACATATAGGCCATTAATCTTCCTACCCTCTCCAATCATCTTCCCTTGAAGATCCTGAATCATGAAATGGTCTAGAGTAAAATTTAGGGAAAAACTACCTAGAAGTAGTAATTCACTAACAGAAATAAGGTTGAAATGAAAATTAGGGATGTAAAAAACATCTTTTAAAAGCAAGGAGGAATTTAGCAAATATCTCCTATAAAATGTACTGGAAAAGTACTGTGATCAGGTAAAATAACAGTAGCATTACTGATAGGCTTTAAAGAAATAAAAAATGACTTGTCATGACAAATATGTCTTGTTGCACCAGAATCTATGATCCATGCAGCTGAATTAATAACAGAATTAATAGGTAATAAGGAAGAACAGATACCTGTAATACAGGAAATATGTGCTGAATCAGTAGATGGAATTTGAGGGAGATTTGTGTTAAGCAAATTCATCAAATGCTGGTACTGATCAGCAGTCAAACTTTGAATTAATGGAGTTAAAGGAATCTGAGGTGGTGGAAATGAAGTAGCAGAGGAGAGTGATGGTGAAGAATCAGTAGTAGTGACATTATTGATGTTGTTGGTGTTTGAATTGTTATTTGAATTAGGTTTTCTGTATCCAACAGGATAGCCATGTAGTTTGTAGCATTTGTCAACTGTGTGTCCAGTAAAACCACAATGTGTGCATATAGGTTTTTCCTTTTTCTTAAAATTTGGATTAAACTTGGGGTTTTGAGTGACAGGGTTGTTGTTTTGAAACTGATTGTATGGTCTGGGAACATTAGGAGTAGAGGATCCAGAGTATGTAGTTGCTTTGTTGGCAAATATCAAAGAATTAGAAGGATCCATGATAGGAGGATGACCTATCTGTTTCTGTCTCTCTTCTTGAGTAGCAAGGGAGAAGACTCTATCAATATCTGGGATGAGTTTCATTAAAAGAATCTGGCTCCTAAGATTATCATAGGAGTCATTAAGACCTAGGAGAAAAGTGAGTACAAAATCTTCTTGATAATGAGCATGAACTTTTTCAGGGCCTCCACAGGCACAAGAATCCAGAATAGGTGTGTATTGTGCAAACTCATCCCAAAGCCCCTGCAATTTTGTGAAAAACATGTTAACTGTCATTCCTTCTTGATGAAGATTGGCCAGTTCTCTTTTGAGTTGTAATTTGCGAGAGCCATTAGATTGCTGAAATCTTGTTTTAAGAGTGTCCCAAATTGCCTTAGCAGAAGTAATATACATAATACTTGTATGAATCTCAGATGAAACTGAGTTCAAAATCCATGAAACCACCACATCATTATTCCGAGACCAAGCAGACTGTAAATCTGGATCTGTAGGACCAGGATCAGGAAGGGAACCGTTGATGAAACCCAGTTTATGTTTGACATTGAGGGCCAAGAGCATGGATCTTGACCAAGAAGGATAATTGTCACCACGTAGGGGATGTTGAATGATCATCAATCCTGGGCCATCTGAAGGGTGTAAAAAATATGGGTGTGATGGATTTTCCATGGGTGAACGAATCCTGGAGGAAGAAAGAGTGGAAGAATCGGCCGGAGTGGAAGATTCAGGCATGGCAGAATGTGTCACAAATCAAGAAAAGAAAGTCTGGATCAAGTTGATCTAAGAACAGAAGAAAAAACTGAGAATCTTGATCAAAATTTGATCAAGAACAGAGTCTGAAACGAATTCAAATTCGTGAATGATTGCGGAATAACGTGTAAAAATTTACACAACTGATACCATATTGTAATCTGGACAACAGATTATGAAAAATGAATTTGGAATTGAATGAACAAATTAGAGAGAAAAAACTGGAAAGAAAACTTATGTTTCTAATTGAACAGAAAAATTAATTGTATAACTTGTAAGTGTGGTTTTTGAACCCAGGTTTAAATAGGAAAAAAATAAGTCGGCCCATAAACTAAAGAAGCCGTTTAAAAATACATACAAAGTCTATCTCTATAATATATTTCTTATTTACAAAAATATCCCTAAAATAATTACAAGTAAATCCCTAAAATCAATTACGTCTTTTCTTCTTTCAGTTCATCTTCTTCTTCCATTACTCTTCCTTCTTCTTTGCTGAAATCTCCTGCTAACCTCAATTTAATCTCGTTTGTGCAGGTTTTGTTGCTGTCCTTGAATATTATATACCTAGCTATGAATATACCGTATTTTTGTTGTTTATCTTGCTCCATGGATTGCTTGTTGAAGTATTTAGCGGCCATGAACACGTTTGGTGGCCTTTCCCAGCCTTGCCCATATATGCCATAGCCTGGCTTAGGTTGAGGCTGAATTAGGTACTCAAGTGTTGGGATGTACCCACTGGCGTAGCTACATAGAAGTTAGGGGGGTGCAATGACCCCCCCTGAACTTCTATCATTTGTATCATTTGCATTATTGTATAAATATTAATTGATGGTATAGTTTAGTTTTATTTTTTAGTGGTCACTAGTGGACCCCACTAAATAAGAATGAAAATCCTACTGTGATGGGGCCATGTTATAATTGAAGGGTTATGGTGAAAATTTTGCCTTTCTACTCCTTGCTCCTTAGAAAATATTACTAATAAATTAGCAAGTTATTGTACGAAATCACAACTTTTTTGTGTATGCAAGAAAACTAACAAAGACACAGATGTTACAAGTTGAACTTTGTGTTCAAAATTTTTTTTTTTTTCAACATTATGAACGAACATACTAATTTTTGGGCTGTGACTTGTGAGACACTTTTTCATATAAAAAATCGTTACAATTTCATATCAAGAGCTCTCATCTTCTAGTTTCTACTAAAGAAACACCTAAGGAAAGAATGTTGAAATGACAACATAATGCTAAAACGAGAATTATATGATATCATTTCGAATGATTTAATCAGAAAATGGTCTCAACCTATGACAAATAAGATTTTTGAATTTTTTTCACAATATAGGGTCATTACTAATTGAAATTTAATGTTGTCTATAGTTTTGTAGTGACCCCAGTGAAATTTAATTCTGGCTACGCCACTGGATGTACCTCGATTGTTAGAACAACAAGAGTGCGGAATTTAAAATTTTTCGAGGCATCCAACAGTCCCATAAATTTGTCTCCATATTATATATATACGAAAAGGTTGAATCAAATAGTAATAAAACAAAGTAGGGGGTTATATGCGATATACCTCACCACAGGTTCGGTGGTGGTAACCTCCGGTCTTCTGGTTTGATTCACAATTGAGTGATCCAAATGTCTCACCTCCAGAATGTATCCACACTAATTGGATTGTAGCGACATCTCCTAGTCTTAGGCTCAGAACTGGATCTAAGAGATTTGTCAATAAAGGAACACGCAGATCTTGATCAGGATCTAGATCTGGATCCGGACGAGGAGAACAAAAGGAAGACAACCACAACCACAGGACTTATGCAGTTGGGTTGGATCGGCCAAGGGGCGGCGCGGCTATGGTTTGGATCCACCTAGGGGCGGCGGCTAGGATTTGGCCGAAGGCTAGGGGCTAGGGGCGATTTGGAGTTTTGGCAATTTCTTTTCTTCTTGTGTTATTTCAAAAATCTTAACCTTTTTCATTTTTCATAAAAGCATTAGTCTTTGGAAGATATGTGAAGAGTAGTATTTATAAGAGAAGAGTTCTTCTCCTATAAGATCTCTCTTCAAGATATGACAAATATTTCCTTAATAATAGGAAACAAGATTTAACCAAATCTCTTTTGTTTGTTAAGAAACAAACTCTTCCACATTTTATGCCTATCCAAAATCGCCCACCTTGACTAATTCAACCTTATCAAAATCGCGCCCTTCATGCTATAATTATCCAATCCGAAAATTGGTAATTATTTTATTCTTCCATCTTTATTAATTAACCACTTTAATTAATATACCAATTAATTAGATAATCCTCCTCTTTGAATTAATACCATAATTCAATAATTTTGATTTAACAACCTTAAATCATCTATTTCCTTTTATGATTGTCACTGTCCAATTGTATTGTGTGTGAACCTCTGGGTTCACCATCAATTGGCAGCAGGCCCACGACTTTCGTGATTTAATTAACGAGCAATTAAATGCTCTGATCAATTAAACAACTCTTAATTGACCACTCCTAGAATCAATCTCCCTATCAATTCTGGAGTACCTACATTTCATGGTCGATGTCTAGCCACAAGCCCATGAAGCCCAACTTCAGGTAAATTGATCTTGTGAACCTCACCTCTTATAACTGCCATGTACATACGGTCCTTCCACGACTAATTTCCCGACCGAGACCTAGGGTATGTGAATTGATCGGCACCTCTAATTATCTCGATTCTGTACTTTCTAATTCTGGATAATAATTTCAGTGTGATTGCTAAATTTGGAAATCCCTTTCCAAATCCGTCACCGATCGTGGCCACGGGTTTCTCGGAACATATTATCGAAGAACGTACAGGAAATACTCCCACCTTATCAGGATGAGTCGACGGATCCTTTCTTAGTACTAACCACTCGCATACACTTTTGTACGCACCCAACTTAGGCACTTTATTGTCAGGCTACGTGACCAGTACCTAAATCTAAGTACGCACATCCATGCACCGAATTCGCCCTAGCACCTCAAGTCTAAGGACTAAATCGTACACTATTATAAGCCTTGAGAAATATCCCATCACCGATGTGCGTCATGCGCTTCCACAATGGGTTTCTCTGTTCGGATCGTTCGATGCGTTCGATCCCCTATCGAACCACCTACTCATATGCACTGGCCTCAAATGCCTTGGTCATGAAACGCTACAAATTCACTCCATGTGAATCATGCATACTTGTACAAGTCTTTGCGATTCCTACGATACCCCGTCTTGTTCGGAATCTATGACTTGGAACGGTTTTAAGATCACGACCTTAGAGACTGTTTCATGATTGCACTCAATACTGAAGTGAATCGTCCCATAGTCTATTGTGACCTCAGGGTTTCATCCAATCGCTTAGATAAGTTCGCGAGAGATGAAGTTGGCCATTGGTTAATTCACGTACTATGAATAAACGGGTGTATTAATTATATAACCATAAGAAGACAGTCATCTAACAAGCTAATTAATATTGGCTTGCTGGGCATTATCCTATCAATCTCCCACTTGCCCTAAAGCCAATCACAACATTTCTAAGGCCCATCTATACCAAGATGTCCCTCGAACCCATTTGTGAAAGAGCTTCATTAGTGGATCTGCTAAGTTGTCTTGTTGAGATGACGTAACACTTCTACTCGTCTCAACTACCTATGATTTGTTCAATCATATGGTTTTGTGTTCAGATTATCGGTGAGATCTCGTTTCCCTTTCTTTGAGCAATTGCCTTATCTAAATCGGTTAAGATTATGACAGGATTTTGTCATGCTAGGTATTTCATCCAATCGTTGGATGAAAGTTTCTCATCTAAACACTTCCTTCTGTTGCATCCTAATGCTGCGTATATTCTGTTTGAGTTGGCAATGGTATACTATTGGAATTTCTTCCAATTTACCCTTGCTCCATCGAGACAGAAAAAATCATCCACTTTAGACTTTGAAATCTCGAATCAATAAATCCTTCGAGTTTCAATTCTCCGCTACTACCACAGACCAGCAATATATCCTTTAGTTATCTTTGAGGATTGCTTTAATGGTAGTCCAGTGTCCTTTACTGGTATTCGACTAACAGTGGCTCGTGAATAATCAGAGCTCTTTGTTAAGTCAGGTCTTGTACAAGACTTTGCATGCTACATGCAATTCAAAAGCTAAAGCATAAGGCTTCTTGAGATAATTCTTCTTTGCTTATTAGATGTAGGGCATACACATTAAATAAGAAAGAGAGATTTGTATCTCTTTGGAAACAATCATTTCTTGGATTCTTCCATACTGAATTCCTTCAATATTTAGTCTATGTACTTAGATTTGATGAATTGCAACATCTACTTCGTTTTATCTACTATAGATACGTATTGCCAGTACGTGAGATGTAATTCCCAAATCTATATCATGGAGAATTGCGTGAAGAACACGCTTTCGTCTGCGCTTGACATTCCTATATCGATCTTGATATCCATAACGTCGTCATGTTACGTTTACGAACTATATTATGCTCCCACTGATCCTTTTGCACAATTGGAATCCATATGCCTTTTGACAAAGTCAACGGTCTTGATCATCTTATCAAGTTGCATGTTCCAAATTCGGGATTTTAAAAGTCATAGATTGACCTTTGGATTAGAATAAAGATCTTCTCATCAATTTTCAAATTGTGAGAGGCAGGATTCATATCCAATAGTCATCTTTGGTAGTCAAAACCACCTCTCTATGGCTAATGGTTTCGAAATGGATTTTGACGTTGCAAATGGAGAGAAGGTATTTTCATTAGTCCTAAAAGGGCTTTTGAAGAATGACCTATCGCCATTAAGCGAGTCAAATAAGTTAACAACTTTTCCATTTTGAATCTTATGGCTTCATGCCATATCCCTTAGTTTATGTTTAACATAATCTCTTTGTAATCTCGGGTTAAAATCCAATTTCTCAATTTCGTAAAATGGAATTTTGAGTTCCTTACGAATTTGATTAGATTACTTAGCGCTTGTGCAAAACTTGGTTCAGCAGGTTTCAGGGTTTGCTCCCACTGTTTGTGGGGATCGGTCCAATTCTTGGACTTCATCATTTTCTATGACATTCCCTATTTCCTTTGACAAGAGTTTCGTCAACAGATGAACAAGCTACTTTTTCCTTTTCTCGTTGCCGTAGAACAGGTATCCAATGGATTTCGTTGGATACCCCACAAATTTTGTATGAATCGGATCTACCATCCAATTTCTCATACAAGGGTATTATGACATGTCATAAATGATATGGCGGTGTAAGGACCTACTTCGAAAGGTATTATACCAAGTATTTTTGAAGAGTCAGGGGAGGCTATCCCTAAAGTGAATAAAGGAAGACTAGCCAAATCACTATCGTGAAAAGAACTAAGTTTTAACAAAGTTCAATTTCTTCTTTGATTTGCTTCATGAGAATTCTATTTTCGTTCAGATAATCGAGGAGTTTAATGCTATATGTTTCAGCCAGTTTGATTAGATCAAATGGTCTCAACAATATGCACTTAATTACTTCATTTTCCAAAACTTCTATTGAATTACTTCAATAGTTTTAGAATTGTACTTCAACAAAGTACACATATACTTTGACGATTAAAATAATCATAAGTATATGTGAAGTAACGTCCTTGTGAACTAGTGCTTTTAGTTCTCCACGTTTGTCCTTATGGATTAAATCCATTTGGTTGAAATGCATGGAATGCCTATCAATCATTTATTTTGGTTATTATTCCCTCAAGACAAGATTTGAAAGTTACGAGTTCATCCAAGTTCTTTATTTCAAGAGTAGTAGATGAACAGTCCCTTTCGAATCATTCTTTAGGAAGAATGTCCAAAATAAACATTTCAAGCGTGGACGATTATCTTGTTTGTTTTACTCCTTTTCGATTTAGCATATAGCTTTCAAAGTTTTTTTATTATTTATCATTGTTTTATTTCCATGCCATAAAACATCAATATTTGTACAATGTTAAATCGCTTTAATTAAATCCATTCTTAATTGTAAAGCAATAATGTCTTGTACAAAAATTCGAAATAATACTCAAAAACAAACTAAAACTTAAAAAAAAAATTTATGCTAATACGAAAAACTAAGTAAAACTCTTTTGCCAAAAAGTGAAGTCTAGATTCTTCTTGACTCAATTCCTGAATCATTTTCCCTTATTCATTGAAGCGATGATTGCCTCTGTCTGTGAAGACGTGCCCTCTTTCCCAAGGGCAAGGGAATGTCATCATCATCTACAAACTCTTCTACAGATGTGAGGGTCTATGAGATGTTATACATCAAAAGAAATAACTAGGTTAACCTTTGTTAATTCTTTTCAGGAATTTCTTTCTAGCGAACTTCCTTAGTTCTCTATCTTTCCTACACAAGGGGCAATCCCTTATTTCACTCAGACCCAATCCCTGTAGACAGGCTTTCTCACGTCTTGTCTAACAACTTGCGTAAATCATTTGTTTTAATCCAAGACACGGTATTTCACAATGATACACAAAATGAGAAAATGAGTCAGACAAGCTATTGAGAATAATCTCATCTTCTTGATTCAAAATCAGAGCCTAGCTTTTGATTTGATTCATTATCTTGATTAGGTAAGAACAATGTTCCATTGTTAAACCTTGCTTGTCTCGTGGAGTGAATACCTCATGCTTTATGCCAAAATTTGTTCGTACATGATTGTGGATTTTAAATGGCAATATTAAACAATTAAATAGACAACAATAAGCAGACAGGTTTAAAAATAATACTTATAATTAACGAAATTTGGACTTTTTATCGAAAAAGTTCTCCCACTATTTTATCGAAACAATAACCCCTTCTAGTTTCGGGAAATTCTATTTCCTAGTAGGTCTTGACGTCCCAGCAGCAATTAATTGCACCCACAACTCGTGGCCATACAACCAATTCCCCAGGTATGTATATTTTTACCAATTGTGTCTACTACACAACCTTCAAGCTATTTTGCCTCTGTTTTCGCACTTATCTAGCACTGCTACATCATAAGTGTTACTACTCTTTAAGTCTAACCCATTAATCATGATGAGCAACGGGCCCGGTCGTGAACTCCCCGTAACTGGTTATCGGTCGATATTCACATCCCGACCAGTCCCCACCCTTGTCGAGTTTTTAAGAAAACAAGAATCAAGGAATTTCGTGTATTGTCCCTTTCTTCGACTCGGGTGTCAGACTCTTGATCACCTCTATCGATAAGTAAACAACATACACTAGTTCCTATTAATGGAAGGCTTGGATTTATAAAACTTCATTTTATAGTTAACCCAATATGACTTAATATTTATTTGAGAGGGGATTTCTGGTTTAGAAAGTTTGAAGAAACTCTCCTCGAGATCTCACCGCATTAATTATGCTTTATCTTTTATTTACGATCTAGATTCTAGCGAGCATACACACAAGCAATCACAAATGGACTAATAAATAAAAGCCATACAAGCCTAGCATGCATACTACCACAATATGTTTTCGATCGGGAGCCTCCTATACGGGCCATCATCGAGTCAATGATGTTGGCACAATTGGTCAATCTAAAGGGTACTCAAAGCACCTATGCTATTACACAATGTACCATGCATACATGGCCTTCAATTCTTCTTGGGCTCCCACCTTGCTTGTAAACGGGCCTCTATTTTAAACTAATAAAACAGTAAACCCTATTCTATTACAAAGGCTCAAAGTGGCCCAAAAATAATAACAGGCTCGCAGACCCAATAAAAAACCAAACATTAAATTAAACCAATCACATCTAACCCTAAGGTCAAGGCTCGGCGCGATCGAAAACCACGTAAACAGTTCACGTAGAGCAAGAAACATGCAAACAACTTTTACGTATTTCTTTCTTAATTTTGAAACTACCTTTTAAAACTAACTTCATATGATTCTTACTTTTAGTCACTACTAATTATGACAGAATAAATTATCGGATAAAAAAAACAAGTTTTCTGCATAAAATCAGATCCAGATTTTCAACTTTTGAAAATTTTAGTTTGACCCCTCAACTTTCAGAAATTGCACTTTTAACCCCAAAACTTTTGAAAAGTTACAAAACACCTCCAAAACAGTTTTCGGACAGAAGGACCAGAAAATAAAATTTTGATTCCAGAAAATTTTCGAATTTTGTAAACTGACCCCTGAACTTTCGGTGATTACAAAATAGTCCTTGAATTTTTGGAAATTGCAAAACGGCCCAAAAATGGGTGCGGCCAGAATTTCAAAAACAGCCCAGATTTTTGGAAAAATTCCAGAAACAGAAAATTGAATTTTCAGTCCTTAATTTCAAGATTTGCGATTTTGCACAAAGAGTCCTGAATTTTCGAAAAACTATAAATTTGCCACAGATCTGAAAAAGCAGTTTTACCCAATCATAGATCCAGTCATAACAAGTAAGAATCATATCACAGAACATAATTATCACGCGTTCTCATACATATAATTAAACATATACGGTGAACACACATTATGATCAGGCTTTTTGGCATAATAAGTATGGAGTTGGCTTTGATACCACTGTTGGGATGTACCTCGATTGTCAGAACAACAAGAGTGCGGAATTTAAAATTTTTCGAGGCATCCAACGGCCCCATAAATCTGTCTCCATATTATATATATACGAAAAGGTTGAATCAAACAGTAATAAAACAAAGTAGGGGGTTATATGTGATATACCTCACAACAGGTTCGGTGGTGGTAACCTCCGGTCTTCTGGTTTGATTCACAATTGAGTGATCCAAATGTCTCACCTCCAGAATGTATCCACACCAATTGGATTGTAGCGACATCTCCTAGTCTTAGGCTCAGAACTGGATCTAAGAGATTTGTCAATAAAGGAACACGCAGATCTTGATCAGGATCTAGATCTGGATCCGGACGAGGAGAACAAAAGGAAGACAACCACAACCACAGGACTTATGCAGTTGGGTTGGATCGGCCAAGGGGCGGCGCGGCTATGGTTTGGATCCACCTAGGGGCGGCGGCTAGGGTTTGGCCGAGAGCTAGGGGCGATTTGGAGTTTTGGCAATTTCTTTTCTTCATGTGTTATTTCAAAAATCTTAACCTTTTTCATTTTTCATAAAAGCATTAGTCTTTGGAAGATATGTGAAGAGTAGTATTTATAAGAGAAGAGGTCTTCTCCTATAAGATCTCTCTTCAAGATATGGCAAATCTTTTCCTTAATAATAGGAAACAAGATTTGACCAAATCTCTTTTGTTTGTTAAGAAACAAACTCTTCCACCTTTTATGCCTATCCAAAATCGCCCACCTTGACTAATTCAACCTTATCAAAATTGCCCCCTTCATGCTATAATTATCCAATCCGAAAATTGGTAATTATTTTATTCTTCCATCTTTATTAATTAACCACTTTAATTAATATACCAATTATTTAGATAAT
This sequence comes from Penstemon barbatus, assembly GCA_003313485.2. Lineage (NCBI taxonomy): Eukaryota > Viridiplantae > Streptophyta > Magnoliopsida > Lamiales > Plantaginaceae > Penstemon > Penstemon barbatus. The sequence goes on along the minus strand of CM064884.1, from coordinate 75,659,846 downwards.
CCAATTAATTAATTAAACATTAATTAATTAGATAATCCTCCTCTTTGAATTAATACCATAATTCAATAACTTTGATTTAACAACCTTAAATCATCTATTTCCTTTTATGACTGTCACTGTCCAATTGTATTATGTGTGACCCTCTGGGTTCACCATCAATTGGCAGCAGGCCCACTCCTAGAATCAATCTCCCTATCAATTCTGGAGTACCTACACTTCATGGTCGATGTCTAGCCACAAGCCCATGAAGCCCAACTTCAGGTGAATTGATCTTGTGAACCTCACCTCTTATAACTGCCATGTACATACGGTCCTTCCACGACTAATTTCCCGACCGAGACCTAGGGTGTGTGAATTGATCGGCACCTCTAATTATCTCGATTCTGTACTTTCTAATTCTGGATAATAATTTCAGTGTGACTGCTAAATTTGGAAACCCCTTTCCAAATCCATCACCGACTGTGGCCACGGATTTCTCGGAACATATTATCGAAGAACGTACAGGAAATACTCCCACCTTATCAGGATGAGTCGACGGATCCTTTCTTAGTACTAACCACTCGCGTACACTTTTGTACGCACCCAACTTAGGCACTTTATGGTCAGGCTACGTGACCAGTACCTAAATCTAAGTACGCACATCCATGCACCGAATTCGCCCTAGCACCTCAAGTCTAAGGACTAAATCGTACACTATTATAAGCCTTGAGAAACATCCCATCACCGATGTGCGTCATGCGCTTCCACAATGGGTTTCTCTATTCGGGTCGTTCGATGCGTTCGATCCCCTATCGAACCACCTACTCATATGCACTGGCCTCAAATGCCTTGCTCATGAAACATTACAAATTCACTCCATGTGAATCATGCATACTTGTACAAGTCTTTGCGATTCCTACGATACCCGGTCTCGTTCGGAATCTATGACTTGGAACGGTTTTAAGATCACGACCTTAGAGACTGTTTCATGATTGCACTCAGTACTGAAGTGAATCGTCCCATAGTCTATTGTGACCTCAGGGTTTCATCCAATCGCTTAGATAAGTTCGCGAGAGATGAAGTTGGTCATTGTTTAATTCACGAACTATGAATAAACGGGTGTATTAATTATATAACCATAAGAAGACAGTCCTCTAACAAGCTAATTAATATTGGCTTGCTGGGCATTATCCTATCATCAAGAACTCTCAACTCTTCTGTATCTACCCAGTGAATGCAATTTACGGGACACGAATCAACCGATGTCTGTTGATAATATGTACAACAAATTTCCTTTGTTAAACTTAATTACACCAAATTTATTGGTCCAAAAACAACCAAAATAAGAATGTCTGTTAATGTTTTATATATATACCTGGATTCTTACATCATCGTCACCGAACTGAACTTTGACGTGTGCGGTTCCAAGAGATTCATCCATCACAAAAGTGTTACAAGCATGGTGCACACATTCTCTACACCCTGAAAATTCAACAAATAAATCAAAACACCATAAAGAAATGTAACATATATGATAGTTACTATATGTATAAAAATTTACCTATACAAACATTTTCATCAACAAATAAAGCTTGATCTCTCATGGGGCCTTTCCACACGCTGCCTGTGGGTACTGTGCATGCAGCCCCAACCGTGATTCGGCCAATTGATGCATCGTACTCTTTCCTCAAATCATCTTTAACTAAAACTCTATAGGCTTTGTTCAACAATAGAGCACTCTCATGACCCTGAAATTAATATATAAAAATTTATGTTATTTTACTTCACAAAAACTTTAGCTGGTAAAATACAAAAACCTGTTTGTTATAAGCAAAATATGTACCAAACTCAACTCTCTAGTTTCTTTCTACATAAAATAAAACTCGCTCTTGTTTTATTTCTATGTTGTCGCTACATCCATTCCGTTGGAGACTAAAAAAATAACAGAATGGAGTTTCAGGCTAATTTTGCCAAATACAAGGGAATTTTATGCAACTTACCCAACCTGAGCTCACAAAAGAAAAACTGAAAAAGGACATGAAGTGTAATGAAAAAAGAATACCTTTTCTCCTGCTATGTCCGGATGATATTTCTTTTGCAATTTTCTGTAAGAACTCTTAATTTCCTCGAGACTTGAATCCAGAGAAACTCCAAGCAATTCGTAATAATTCATGTTATGTTCTAGTTTTTCTTGACTACATCTAACCACACCTGAACACTTCATGCTTAATTGTAATGAAAAATTAGGGAACAATAGAAAAATTAATAAATTAATTTGTTAATAAGTAATATGGATGGGATGGTACTTACTTCCAGTTTGGTTTATAGAAATTGAACTGTCCATCAATTTGCAAAGAGTTTGGCCTTGAGAATTGATGACTTATTGAAAAAAAGGTTGCCATTTCTCTCTCTTCACAGAAGTTATGATTTGTTACTAGATTCTTGGAGTGGTGAGGAATGACAACAACTATTCTTTTAAAAGACAATTTCTCAAATGCCATTAAGTAAAATACTATTTTCTCAAATGCCATTAAAATGTTAAAAATTACTCAAATGCCATGTAATTAATTAACCAACTAAACTTAATTAATTAACTCTTCCTAATCAAAATCAAACTTTAACAAATATACCCCAAATTTTTTAAAACTTCAAAATCAACCCACCCCAAAATCAATTCAATTTCTCTCCAAAAATCAAACCCCAAACCCTAACCCAATTACACAAATTTCACTCAAATCAAGGAAGAAAAGGAGGAAAAACAACATAAAAGGTAAGCATTTGCAAGTTACTTGAAGTTTTGATGTATTATTGAGCAATTTAGTTAACAAAAAATGAGAAATCGAATCGAACCGAAGTTCGCATTTTTTGGCGTGTGGCCATTAACACACGCCACACGCCATGAAGATAAACATGGCGTGTGGCGTGTGGCTATTTACACACGCCACACGCCATGAAGATAAACATAGCGTGTGGCGTGTATTCTTGCCACACGCCCACGCCATGAAGTTGTGAATGGCGTGTGGCGTGTGGCAAGAATACACTATATTTACAAGAACATTATATCCTCCGTAAATCATAACTTACAGGAACATTATATCCTCTGTAAATCATAACCCTAAACCCTAACCCTAAACCCTAAACCCTAAGATTTGGTCAATTTTCTAAGATTTTGTCAATTTATCACCCAAATGGAGAAGTAACACTTACAGGAACATTATATCCTCCGTAAATCATAACTTCATACATATTGGTCAATTTTTTAAGATTTGGTCAATTTATCACCCAAAGGGAGAAGTAACACTTACAGGAACATTATATCCTCCGTAAATCATAACTTCGTACATATTGGTCAATTTTTTAAGATTTGGTCAATTTATCACCCAAATGGAGAAGTAACACTTACAGGAACATTATATCCTCCGTAAATCATAACTTCGTACATATTGGTCAATTTTTTAAGATTTGGTCAATTTATCACCCAAATGGAGAAGTAACACTTACAGGAACTCCGTAAATCATAACTTCGTACATATTGGTCAATTTTCTAAGATTTTGTCAATTTATCACCCAAATAGAGAAGTAACACTTACAGGAACATTATATCCTCCGTAAATCATAACTTCGTACATATTGGTCAATTTTCTAAGATTTTGTCAATTTATCACCCAAATGGAGAAGTAACACTTACAGGAACATTATATCCTCCGTAATGGGCAAAATTGCCATGAAAAAAGCAATGGCGTGTGGCGTGTGGCACACGCAATGAACCAATATACAATTTAAAATTTAGGGTTAATGTTTTAGGGTTAGGGTTAGGTTTAGGGTTAGGGTTAGGTTTAGGGTTTAGGGTTGCATTTAACACATATTTGCAGTTTGGTCCCTACGAACTTGCATTTAACACATATTTACAGTTTGGTCCCTACAAACTTGCATTTAACACATATTTGCAGTTTGGTCCCTAACTTTTCAAAAATTACAATTTTACCCCCAAAATTTATAACTTCGTTCATAATTGCGATTCAATCCATTACTTGCACAAAATTAAAATGTTCTCTCACTACGAACTTGCATTTAACACATATTTGCACTTTGGTCCCTAAATTTTCAAAAAATGCAATTTTACTCCCAAAATTTATAACTTCGTTCATAGTTGCGATTCAATCCATTACTTGCACAAAATTAAAATATTCATTAAAAAATTACAATTAAATAATACAAAAAAAAATTACTTAGTAGGTTTTGTTTTCCTAACATTAGCGGTAAAAGGAGTTCTTAAAAGCCTACTAGGATTTCTTATCCTCTCTTCTCTTTTTTTTCGCCTTGGTTCTGCCCTACCCGTATTATCATCACTATCGACTTCGTGATCACCATGAAGGCAAGTATCTTCGGCATTATTACCCTGAGAATGCGTAGGTTCAGTCCTAACCAAATGATCACCCTGAAAATGCGTATATTAAAAATTCATATCAAACATTATCCAAAACCAATTTGTGCAACACCATCCAAAACCAAAACCAATTTAATAAACACAAATCCATCATTTAGAATAATGTCTCTAAAAAATTCAGAAAACATTCGATATAATTCAAAACCAAAACCAAAACATTCGATATAATTCAGAAAACACAAATCCAGAACAACTATCCAATAATGTCTCTAAAAAAATCCAGAAAATAACTAAACCTGATCATTATCATTTCCCTCCTCATCATTTCCCTCATGTATGCCTCGGGCTTCTCTGTCTTCCAGCGCCATTCGATGGAGTCTTTCCGGAGTTACTTGCATAGAGTCGAGTTGCGTCGTAACTTTATGATCTATCTTGTTCAGCTGCGTCGTGACACTCTGCATAATTCTCTGCTCCATAGCATGTGCCCAGGCAGGAACAACTTCTGAAGATGATGGTTGTGGTTAAGCTTGAGAAGTAGATGCACCATCTTGTCTTCGGAGACGCTTACGTTGGCGCGCGGAGACGCTTACGTTGGCGCGCAGGAGCAGAATCAGGAGCTTCGGCATCTGGGGCAGCACCTTCTGCGGGAGCAGAATCAGTTTCGGCGGGTGGCCGGTTCCGGAATTCGGGAGCTCCCTCTTCATCCCGAAGAACCACATAAAGGTCTCCCAAAAACTCAGTTAATCGGCAATATACTGGAACGCGGCTTCTTGATAAAATGCCCGTTGATAACTGTCTAGCCGATATATAGTACGACGTCTCCAACTCCGTGTCATCCGGCCGTAGCCGTGGGATCACAGCCTGAAAAAAAAATATACAAGTTATTTAGAATTAACATTTCAAGTGATATGTCGAAAATAATTATTAATAAAAACGATTAACATACCTGAACATTCTCAAAGAAGCGGTCCATCTCAAGACAGCTGGGCCCACTACCGCTCATATCCCAACGTAACATTCGCGGATATTCAAGAATATCTGGGTCGAACCTTGAAGAAAAATTGCCCGCATTGGCCAAGCCTTCAATGGCTTCCAACATCCAAAACTGTTCACATTCAAAACATCCAACATTTACGATAAAATAACTAAAAAAAATACATGGAAATCACGAATTGATTTTACAAACATACCAATAAAATGTGTGGAAAGCCGTGGGCATTCCATCTACGGATGTTGGCACGGCCACGGGTCATATGCTGCACAAGATCATCAAAAGTACTGGCCCAAATCTTCCCTCCCCAAGGATATATCTCTCGCATCTCGCGAGATCGTCACATACCTTCAATATATACAAATTTACAGTTTTGTTATTTTTAAAACTTTAAAGAAATAATAAAAATTAAAATGAAAGTTTACTTACCGCGAATGTTTCGTCACGAACCGATTTCATGGGCCGAAGGGGTATCAACAATGCCGATACAACCCAGACAAAGAGTAACTTGCATACGGTCTCGTTGTATTTCGGATTATTGCGACCCAACAAATCAATGATTTTCGTTTTGAGAACATGAACAATAACCTCATCCTGCTCCCAGCTGCCAAAGTATCAATTCTTCAAGCGGCTTCCTTGGTTGATACTTTCGGAGTCAGCATCACTCACACTCCCAAAACGCAACCCTGATACGAGGCTAAATTCCTCGGCGCCGAATCTGACTGGCTTTCCATTTACCAAAAACTAGTATTCGTATTTGGTTTTACTTTTATCCTCCAGTCGTTCGCATACTCGGAGGACCATACTGTGAAACTCCGATGACCTGAATTTGCCATTCCCGGCTGGGCGTAAAAAACTCCCAATCTGGGGGTACTGATCTATAATCTGCCAATGCGCGGGCTTTAGCCTGTCTGCAAGCTGCGGAATCTCGTTCCAATCACAGCGCTCTGTTACTTCTCCTTTTACGAGCACATTAGAGTAGTGAAAGGAGGGTAGTACTTCTTCCTGTAGGGCCGAGGTGGGTAATGTAACGTATCCCTACAAAACAAGCAACAAAAATGGAATCAAAATTAATGTTCTGTTCGTGTGGCGTGTGGAATATCACACGCCATGTGATTGTTCATGGCGTGTGGCGTGTGTTTCTCCCACACGCTACACGCCATGTACACGCCCATGAACACGCCAAACACGCCACACGCCCAGCCTACATTTCTATTCACAATAACACGCCATGTACACGCCCATGAACACGCCAAACACGCCATGAATTTGTTCATGGCGTGTGGCGTGTGTTTCTCCCACACGCTACACGCCGTGAACAAATTCATGGCGTGTCTGGCGTGCAGCGTGTGGGAGTAACCCACGCCATGAACATATGAATGGCGTGTGGCGTGTTACTCCCACACGCCACACACGCCATGAATTTGTTAATGGCGTGTGGCGTGTGGCGTGTGGGAGTAACACACGCCACACGCCGCACACACACGAAATAAACCTAAATTTAATTGAGAAAGAAACACGAAGATCTTACCCCAAATGGCCATTGTCGCTCGTTTCTCCCATCATCATCGATGATCCTCGTGTGTGCCATTTCCGATTTGCTTGATTTAGAGAGAAAAAATGAAAGAAGATTTTTTTTTCCCTTCTCCTGCCGCTTTCTCCTGGCTTGGTTTTGGATTTTCCTTTGCCTCTGGTTTTCAAAAACCCAATTATTTGAAGCCTCAAATTGCAATGGAATTTGATGTTAAGATAAAGAGAGAACAATGGGAGCTGGCGATCGTGAGTGAGAGAGAGAGAGAGAGTTTAATTTTTTTTTTTTTTTTGATTAGGTTATTAAATGGGGTGTTTGTTTTATTAAGGAAAATTGAGGGGGTAAAGTGTAATAAGTTAGATAGGTTAATAATTTATCAACATTTTTCCTTTTTTTTTTTTAAATGTGAGAAAAATGGTTGGCATTTGAGTAATATCTGTTTTTGGTTTTGATATTTTTGAAATTGGCTCATTCTTTTAATTAATTCAACAACAAAATAAAAAAAATAAAAAAATTCCAAAGTTAGATACTTTCTCCTTGATATTGGGAGATAGTAAGATATTTATGCAGTGTCACTTTCAGTTGCCTAGAAGTCCAGTTTTGCAAGCTTGTACCACTACAAGTCGCATTTAATTATTTACTCGATTAATTACAGGACAAATAAATACGATTCACTAGTATACTAGTATACTACTTTACTTAAAAGTGATATATCAATTGGATATACTCACAACAAAGTCACTGCATTGATTAATAAGACGAAATTTAAGAGCAATTAAGTTTCCTCTCTCTCTCTCTCTCTCTCTCTCTCTCTATATATATATATATATATATATATATATATATATATATATATATATATATATATATATATATATATATATATATATATATATATATATTTGTAGGAGCATTTTATTTAATTTTAGTGTTAGTAATCTCATTGAAGCAAGTGATCATAATCTTGTTGATCTGTAGGAGGATAATTTGGGCCACAGAACATTCCAGCAGAGCTAGGGAAATAGAGGAGGGTGAGTGGGAGTGTACAAAACACCATTAGAATGCCCATTAAGGAGATACTTGTTTGCGTTGACATATAATTTCCATTTGAGCCTGAAAATAGCAAAGGCTGTGTTATTACTGCACCTATTGTACCCCCACTTCCTGTCATGCCTGAGATTACTCCAAGAGATCTGCAAACTCCATGTTAATTTTATAGTTATGTTGGAGAAATAAATTAAATATAAAGAGAAGAGAAGTCAAAACCAATTCAACATTAATTTTAGCACAATTTCTAGTTTTTGAAATATATATATATATATATATATATATATATATATATATATTTAATCAATAGGTGATTGATCTAGTGGAAGAGACTAGTTCTTAAAATGTACCTGAATAACCTTGGACAATAATTTTCTTTTCAATAAAAAAAAACCAATTATATTGTTTTTGTCAAAGTTGCATTTTTGGACCCTTGTAACTGAACTCTAAACATTTTTTTATCCCGAATTTTATAAGATTGCACTTTTAGTCCCACTTTGCTAAAATATTTTTATTACTGGGCCGTCACCATAAAAAAATTACACTTTTGGCTCCAATTTTTTTTAAATAATTTGCACATTTGGAACCCAAAAAATAGTCTCATTCAACACTTATGGTCCTTTAAAATGGCTAGCGATATTGCCAGAGCAACAAATGTTGTTGCCAGAGCAAGTTTTTAAAAATTCCAATCTTACCCTTAATGGTCAAACATATTAATTACATAGCCAATTATTATTGAAAAGGTTCTCTTTCTTCATTAATATATATGTATATTTATTTCATTTTCAGTACTTACCATTATTATCATACAATTATGGAATTTATTTTCTTCTACCATTTTATTTATAATCTTTTCCGTGAACTAACTGAATGAGTAAAAAAAAAGTTATGAACACTTATGTCATTTTTCAATTATATATATGCCAATTTGCCATTTATCAAAAAACAATTATGCCAATTTGTCTTTATATCCATTACTTTTTTCATGTGTAACAAATTATTTTGCATTTGTTGTATGAGATAATGATTCGGATCATGAATCAAATTTTATTTCAAGTTATGTTTCGGTCAGCCAAATATTTAAAAAAAATCGATTTTTTCCCTTACACTTTAAGAAAATACGAAATTAAGAAAAATAAGATAATTATTGTAACATATCGAGAAGAACCACCTGATGATTAATAATATACCTTTGCTTCCATCTAAAGAATGATTGTGAGTATTCACAAATTTCAAAACTATATAACGCCCTGAAAATCGGTCATCTGACACCCGAAATCTGACATCGCATCCATATCTAGTCATTGATTTGGGTTCTCGAATCCTATAAAAACTTTCTTTCCTTGCTTTGCGGAACCCCTCTCGTGTGCAAACCCACACCCTATAATTTTACTAAATCACCCGTGACTTGAACACTTTGTTTCCTAACATCAAAACATTCGGCTTTGGAATATGCAAAATAAAATTTCCCAGCAGCATCAATATTTTCAAACACTAATTGGCTAATCAACTCCTCTTTTAACACCAAAAGAAACTGAATCATATGAATAAAAATCAGCATCCTGGAAAATTTATCTGAAGGTAGACAAAAAATACCTCGTCGGAAGAATCTAAAAGTGCTTTCAAAAGTATTTCAAAAATGTAAATGACATAACCTATTCAAATAAGAAATGAAGACGTAAATTTATCAAAGCCCAAACATGAAGCCACATAATTATTATACAAAACATTGAATAAAAATCAGCATTCACATTAATGTATAAAAATCAGCATCATGAAAGCAATAGGACTGAAGTACTAATAAATCGGCAATGGGGGTGGATTAAATTGGAAAGATGAATAGGACTCAATACAAATTTGAGGGAAACGGGGGCTTTGAAGGAGATGCCAAATGAAATGAAATTTTGGAGAAAAGATGGACAATTGGGAGAAGGGTTTCAAATTGGGAGAAACATCGATGAAAGAGGGGAGGAATTTTTGATAGATGAAAGAATTAAAATTTAATTTATTAAACTAAAACTATTAAAAGGGTAATAAAGTTTTTTAAATTAAGTATTCTAAATATGAGGGTGTTGAAACGATTCCTCAAAGAATAACCTCGAGGAACCGTAGACGACCCCATGAGATTTAGTCGAAGTCAATACTAGTCAAGTTCGAATAGTCTAATTTTTCCATATATGATACTACTATCTTCAAATTCTGAAAATTAAACAACAAATTTTTTTTTAAAGTTATTTATTTTCTATAATAGATTAGACCCTATTTAACTCTATAAGTCAGCATCAGCCAAATAGCCAATATGATGCAACAAAATAAAATACTTTCTAAATAGAAAAAAAAAACAAGAAAGTTTCTCTCTTCCATGATATGCATAATTGGTAATTATCAAGTCAACAAAAATTAAAAAGGAATCTACTTTGATTCTACAAAAAAAAGGTTCTTAAATAAAAGGCAATTATTCTCCACCGTCTGATTCGAGCTTAATCATGTGATTCACACCAAATAATTCCTCTCCACTTAACTTAACTTCCATTTGTGTAATTGTATGTATCTCAATAATGATGATTATTATTATTATTAATTAGTTAAAATAATTTCCTATATATATATTTTAATATTAAAAATAATATGTAATAAAATAGGCTAGCGATATTGCCAGAGCAACAAATGTTGCTGCCAGAGCAAGTTTTTAAGAATTCCAATCTTACCCTTAATGGTCAAACATGTTAATTACATAGCCAATTATTATTGAAAATGTTCTCTTTCTTCATTAATATATATGTATATTTATTTCATTTTCAGTACTTACCATTATCATCATACAATTATGGAATTCAGTTTCTTCTACCTTTTTATTTATAATCTTTTTCGTGAACTAACTGAATGAGTAAAAAAAAAGTTATGAACACTTATGTCATTTTTCAATTATATATATGCCAATTTGCCATTTATCAAAAAACAATTATGCCAATTTGTCTTTATATCCATTAGTTTTTCATGTGTAACAAATTATTTTGCATTTGTGGTATGAGATAATGATTCGGATCATGAATCAAATTTCATTTCAAGTTATGTTTCGGTCAGCCAAATATTTTAAAAAAATCGATTTTTTTCCGTAAACTTTAAGAAAATACGAAATTAAGAAAAATAAGATAATCAAAAGACAAACAAAAAGTTTTGAAATTACACCCTATTTTTCATTTCCATTGATTCAAAAACGAAAACATTTCAATGTTTTCAATGGATACGATGAAATTTTAATCCATGATTTCAATATGATGAAGATTCTAAGATCATATGTGGGATTTCTGTCAATAATGTTTTAATTGCATATAAATGAAATAATATTGAAAAAAATAACAAAAATAAATATATTAAAGAATTTTTTTTCTAAACTCTGCATTTTTTTTATAATTAAAGTTTGATTTAATATTGCGAGATCTAAGTAATGGATTCAATCACTACAAATACGATACAACTAATTCTATCACAATTGCTTATTTTCGACTACAAAGACTTTAAATACCCCAAAAAAAAAATTAATAGATTTTCTTGATTACTGCTAGAGTCTATTTTCACATAATTTGGATTAGTAAAAGTAAAAAAAAAAATGTAATTAAGTTTAAAAAAATATAGCAAGGTAAGGTAGGTATTCAAAAAAGTTAATAAAGAAAGAGGTGTATTTATGAAAAAAAAGAGCAACATATTTTTTCAATTATTTTCTCAATTAATAATTGTGCAATAAATATGTTTTGAACATGAATCATTAAAATATTAGGAAGTTAATTAAAATTGCTATCACTGGCCAATAAAATACTACAACAAACAACAAGCTCCGGCGCTTCGCTTTCTGCATCATCTCCTCTTCCTCAACCAACATTGGAGGAGACAATCAATTCTCACAGACGTCACTCACACTGAATCTGCTCTCTCATGTATTTCTTCTGTTTCTTATGATTTTGAATGGTCAATTTTCATTTGCTTCTTCAAATTTTGATTTTTCCGAACAGCGTTTCGCAATTTTTAGGAATTTGTTCCGAGTTGTAGTCGTCGTTTTGTTTTTTAATGTAAATTTTTCGCTTATAATTTATGCATTTTTATTAGTGTATTTAGGTATCTTTCCCCTTTCGGATTTTGTTGTATTTGTCTTTCGACGATTTTTTTTAGATCTGTGGTGGGGCGAATTGGTGCGATTTTGTGGAGTTGGACGTGTTTGATTTTGGTAAATTTTTGTTTGACTGTAAAGATTTGAGCTTTAGGGTATGGGGTTAGGATGTTGTGATGCATTCATTCTGTTTTGATTGACATTTTATTTTTTGGTTGTTTTCGTTATAAACTAGCTGCTTGTTATTAATTTTCATTTTGAATGCTATTTTTTTGCTTTGAATAAACTAAAGTTTTACAACTTTTAGCAAGAGAATTTATGTTTTCTGGAACTGAGGCAATCTGGCCCAATTTTCATGTAGTGTATCTGAATCAGAATTTCGTGTACTTTGAAAGCTTTGAACTCAATGTTATCCTGTGCTCACTTTGAAGATTGATTTAAGCCCTCTAACGTTTGTCTTGTGTTTTCTCTTGTTCCGCCAAATTGTGGAATATAATTCCTCCAAAATAATCAGGCGAACGAATTCCCTGATTTTCCTGTGGTGTCCTTGCGGGTCTTTTTCTTTGTCAAGTTGCTGAGTTAGTTAGGAAGATGAAATTTGAAACCCATTAATTTTGACATTAAATAATTATTCTTCAGTGTCATAATATATGCTACTCTATATAGAAGCTGCTTTAATTCTCATTGATTAAATATTTTTAGGAACATGGACGGGTCAATCCAAGATGTTAGTAGCGTGGATTCATTCTTGAGGAACTACAAGCTTGGGAAAACTCTGGGGATCGGTTCATTTGGTAAAGTGAAAATTGCTGAACATGCATTGACAAAGCACAAAGTTGCTGTCAAGATCCTTAATCGCAAGAAAATAAAAAACATGGATATGGAGGAAAAAGGTTGGTCAAGAACATATGCAATATTTGCCTAAAATGCCATATGTGAAGCCTGTAACTTTTCAAATTATTGTAATTGATTTCATTTTCTAGTTTCTATTATTTGATGCTCTTCTGGATGAACTAGTATGACATACCAATTGGTCAAGTATCCGACACTAAAAATTAATACTCCCTCCATCCTTCTAATATTGCTACTATATCCTTTTTGGGATGTCCCAAATTTCCTAAAGTGGCATTATTTATCTCAAAAGTACTCTCACGTAAAGTAATGATTGACACCACTAAAATTCTTTACCAGTAATTAAAATTCTGCGCCAAAACTGAAGGGACAAAAGAAAGAGGACGGAAAAAGTAATGTTGTTTACTTAGATTTATTGAAAAGTCTCTTCTTTGCTCTGACATTTCGACGTCTTGAGTGCTTATTTCCATTGTTTATTGTTACCAAGATGTACATTTGTATTCTTGGGGGAAATTTGTAATCTGGTTTCACTATATGTGTTTGATCTCTTGGAGAAAAGGCTGGTTGTTTGGTTTATTTTTCATTTTATGGGACTCCGAGTATTAATACATTAATTTGTGGCCTCCATCATGGACATGTTTTCAAAAGTTCTATAGAAAGTAGCTCAAAAGAAAGCTTATGAGAAGTGAAAACTGATAATTATTTCATGGAAAAAGCTTCATTCATTGTCATAATCATAATCAGTTGCCTTTTAGGTAAATCAATCCAAGATGCTGCAGTTATTTACTTGTAATTTTTGGTCCTCTCTACTTCTTATAAAGCAAGACTATCTGAATCAAGCTTCGCTATTTGACCTTGCTGTACTTCTTTAAGATTGGGTTATCTTCTTGCAGTTAGAAGAGAAATCAAAATATTGAGATTGTTTATGCATCCCCACATCATCCGGCTATATGAGGTTGTGGAGACGCATGCTGACATATACGTTGTGATGGAATATGTGAAGTCTGGTGAGTTGTTTGATTATATAGTGGAGAAGGGTAGGTTACAAGAGGAGGAAGCCCGTGTCTTCTTTCAGCAGGTATGCTGCCTTTACTTATAGACTTCCGAAGCTGATTCTTTCATCTAAAGGGAGTATAACAATACTTTGTCTATAAACTTTGACTGAGCTGATGATTGCAGATAATCTCTGGGGTGGAATACTGCCACAGGAACATGGTAGTTCATAGAGATTTGAAGCCCGAGAACTTGCTTTTGGATTCCAAGCGCAGTGTGAAGATTGCTGATTTTGGTTTGAGTAATATCATGCGTGATGGTCATTTTCTGAAGACAAGTTGTGGAAGCCCAAATTATGCTGCTCCAGAGGTACTCGTTAAAGTAGCACTGATGGACATGAGTTATACATTTACTTGAACATTACAAGAGATGTGAATTGCTTAATAATGCATCATATATTGCATAGGTTATTTCTGGTAAATTATATGCGGGGCCTGAAGTGGATGTGTGGAGCTGTGGTGTTATTCTTTATGCACTTCTCTGTGGCACCCTTCCATTTGATGATGAAAACATTCCTAACCTATTCAAAAAGATTAAGGTATATTCATGTTTGCTTTTCTCTTCTACATATATCCATGTTTACTCGGAAATCATGCTTATAGTTCTCTACTAATTTAGTTTTTCACCCAAGTAATGCCAATTATGAAACAAAATTTCCTCGTCTACGCATGTATTTTTGGCCGTCAATTATTGCAATTTGCAACAGTTCTTTATCCCTTATGACTTTTGGCTTTAACGGTGTAATATATCTTAGCTGTAGCAGAATTCTAGGTTGCTCTAGCCCAGGTTGGTAGCACATACAAATTTTGAAATTGCTTAAACTTTATTCTAACACTAGGTAGCCCCAGCTGTATATTTATTAGAGTCTATTCTTCCCTAAGAGTTGCAAACATATCTCATATGGAGTCTGCAACCCTCATGCTTGGACCATGATGAGGTTTAGTAGTTTCTTTTTTGGATTAATTGACACGGTTGTTAGTTGGTATTTGGTCCTGAACTCAATCATTAATTTGCATAAGTCTTCGTTGGTGGCTTGATATAGTCCTTAGTGACAGTATCAATCAGAAGGATAAACTTCAGATGATATTGAATTATTTCATGCGATATTCTGTTTAACTTATTTGTAGGGGGGAATATATACTCTTCCCAGCCATTTATCTGCTAGTGCAAGAGATTTGATTCCAAGGATGCTTATAGTGGATCCTATGAAAAGAATGACTATTCCTGAGATTCGTGCGCACCCCTGGTTCCAAGATCGTCTTCCGCGCTATTTGGCTGTGCCACCACCAGATACATTGCAGCAAGCTAAAAAGGTTAGAACTTGCACTGCTGTACACAGATATTACATTTAAAGATTAGTCTTCATTAATGTGTGTTTTAATGGTGGTTCTTTGGTGTCAAGGTTTCCCCTCGTCTCTATTTTTACTTATGTTTCCCTTTAGATATTGCTTGCATATTGCTCTCCTTGCTCATTTATTTGGCAGACATCTGCTCATCACTTGATTTGTTTCTTATATAGCAGGTTTTATTAGTATGCTTTCGGATTGTAACAAGTAAAACTCCCTTTATTAAACACGCAGATTGATGAAGATATTCTTCAGGAAGTAATTAAGATGGGATTTGACAGGAATGCCCTTGTTGATTCTATTCGAAACAGGGTCCAAAATGAGGTAAAATGTCGTGACTGTATCATGTCCTTATAGATGTTGAGGGTTTCTTATTTCACGACTTTGTTTTCAGGGTACTGTTACATACTATCTACTGCTGGACAATCGATTTCGTGTTTCTAGTGGCTACCTTGGAGCTGAATTTCAAGAGACCATGGTGTGCCTTCTAAAATTTATTTTAACAATTGATTTTTATATTTGTAGAACAACAGCAAGCTCTTTCTTTTCTTTAACAGTTGTAACATTTGTGGTTCTGTAGTTTGTTATTCTAACTTTCCTATTAATAAACTTCTCGTGCCATCTTGACCCAATGATATTTCATATATATGTATAACTTTCTCCATCTTACATAATTGAGTTAATCCCTATTATCTGTAGGAAATTGGGTTTAACCGCATGAATCCAAGTGAAATGATAGCGTCTCCTGTGGGACAACGGCTTCCTGGATCTTTTGATTATCAACAATCTGGAGGGAGGCAGTTGGCAGTTGATAGGAAATGGGCACTTGGACTTCAGGTAACTTTGCATGCTATAATTGTGTAGAATGAGGATCTGAACCAACGGGCATATTCAGTAGGATATATTGTGATTCATTGGGGTGATAAAATTTAAAATATCTAATATTTTCATGATATCTCATAAAATTCAGTACCATCATTTTCCAATATGAAGGGTTTCAAAACTGATTATTTTTTATGTGTGAATTTGAAGATTGCTTCAGTTATTGTAATTTAAGTCATTATTGGTCATGGTAGTTGTTTATAATATCTAATGAAGCGGAAGCAAAGAACACGCCTACTCAAGAAAAATAATACTCTCTCTCTGTCCTAGATTGTCACTCCTATGTCCTTTTGAGATGTCTCATATAAGACTTCCTCCTAAAACAAAATTATTCTTCTCAATACCATCCTCTTATATGATGATTAGACATCACTACTTTTCAACCACTACTCTTAAGAGCATAACTGTGAAGTCATCTACAAGTTTTACTTTTTTAACTATTATGTAAAACTCCACCAGAAGTAAAAGGACCAAAAAAAAAGGGGAAAGATGGAGTATTTGTTAAGTGTACTTGGAACAAAAACTAAATTAATTTAGTTGAGAGAAAATAGTGTTTTTATATAAGGATAGCTACAAGGGTTTATAAACAGTAAATTGCTTTCTCATTAGGTAGAGGATTTTAAAACAAGACTCCAACTAGAAAACTAATGAATTTATTGATCTCAACTAGGACGCGGTATTAGGTCTAGATGTACTGACATCAACTAGAAGACTAACCGTATGAGCTAAATTTTAGGTTGGATTAATGATGATCCAACCTCTTCTACAATGCTTCAGTTGCCATGTTATTGTCCTACCTCATATTTATTTGGCATTTTTTATAGTCTCGAGCCCATCCTCGTGAGATAATGACAGAAGTTCTAAAAGCTCTTCAAGAATTGAATGTTTACTGGAAAAAGATTGGGCCCTACAACATGAAATGCAGATGGGTTCCTGGCAGTCCAGGAATGCTTCACAATTCTATGCACGATAACAATTATTTTGGAGACGAGTCTACTGCCATTATTGAGAATGATGGCAACATTAGTCCACAAAATGTGGTAAAATTTGAAGTGCAGGTAATAATCTTTATTATGCATATAGTATGTCTTTGTTGTGGAATGCTAAAGAACTTACGTGATTGTGATTGACTCATCTAATCTATTTAATGAAGCTTTACAAAACTCGGGACGACAAATATTTGCTTGATCTGCAGAGAGTTCACGGTCCACAGTTCCTTTTTCTTGATCTTTGTGCTGCGTTTCTTGCTCAGCTTCGTGTTCTCTGAAGTTAGATATCAATGGTGTATATAATTGTTGTTTGCTTAAGTTCCGAGTCTTTCGCTTAGAGATGAATGAATGACTGTCTTGCCAAGCCGATATTTTTGATGACTCGCTAGGAGTGGCTTCTGCAATGACAAGTTCTTGTTTCATTTCTGTAACCTTTTCTTTTCATAAATTATTACATCTTAAAGAGATTCAAGGATTTCTTCACCCTTTGAATTGTGATAGGTAACATTAAGTCAGCTGCTGTTTGGCAGATGCAAACTTAAATGATCAAATGTTGTCTTAATGTAGCTTGCCTTTGATCCTCTTTGGCTATGATTTTGTTTGACTCTAAATTCAGGTATAAACTTTAGAGCTATATTAAATTAACTCGTTTATGAAATTATGAAATAAATTTTATCATATCATCATTGAGTTAATGGCAATTTTTCTGTATGATTTGAAAATGTGCATTTTATCCTCTTATAATTTTAAAGTAGTTTTATCCTTTAAGCATACAAAACTACTTTTTTTATATATTATATTTTGGCCCAATTAACTTCTAAATGTAATACTTTATCCCATGTGTAATTATGACTGAAAATCAAACCAAATTATCTATATAATATGTTTTGAGCAAGTCAAAGCAGAGTTTTGTTCCAAAGATGCAATCTTGATCATATGGGTAGTTGAGAGAATCATTGAAATGGGATTCTGAATAATAATTAAAAACTTCATCTATATTTTCTTGTATTGGTAGATTTTCATCAACTAAAGGCAATAAATATTAAGAAGATGAAGAAATAGGATTAATAAGGCATTATTTCTTGCTTTTAAGTCTGATTTCTTGATGGAGGAGCTGGTGTTTGTTGAACAAAATAGGTTTTACAATAATAGGTTTAAATATTTAGTTATCATTTAGTCCAGATATGTACTATATATGATCACAATTAATATGTCATTAATATCTATCTTAAATTTAGTGTAAAATTGCCGCCCAAGCCCAACTAAATACTTCTGTAGACAAGAGTCTTACATTTTTCCCTTATTATTAATAAGCTAATTAGAAGTAGAACACAATATTTTAATAAGATTTTTTGTTCTCATGAGAATTCCAAATGTTCCAACATCAGATCAAAAATGTTCTAAATACAATTTCAACAGATCATATTTACCAGAATAATTGAAGATAGAAACAACTGCAAAAATCGAGTACAGATACTAGATTGAAATTAACAGTGAACAGAAAAAACGTTCACGAGCAGAACCATTTAGAAAGAGGATGAATTTCTTGAGTACATACCAATCTCTTTCTGCAGCTGATTCACCTACCATTTCAAACATATCATAATAAGCAAAACTTTTTATTCGACTTCACTTTGCCGCTCAGCGGAGAAGGGGAGAGGTGCTACTCTCACTGGTTGAAGAATATCTAATTGGCTTCATTGCAGGATCTCGATATGCAGTTGTAAGTTCATCATAGAAAGAAGATAAAGTGGGATCTCTTTGATCGAGCCTATCCTTATTTATCAAGCACTGCATTAAAACAATAAATAGTTAGTCGATGCTCGATAAACAGCTGGAGAATACTGCTAAATGTCATTAACCCATCACATCTTTATCCAGAACAAATGGAGTTGTTCCTGTTCCCTGTTCGTGAGGACGTGAAGAAGGGTGATATAACCAAACTATGAGTATCATATCTTCTCCATAAACATATACAAATCTAAGAAGTCTGGTGCGATTATAGCATGAGTACATAAAATTCATTGATATTGTTTACAGCAGAAAGATAATGATTTTTTATAGGCCAGATAAAAGTTCTCGATGACCAAATCTTTACATAAGAAATTTACTTGTATTACTGAAAAAGGATTGAGCTATAGATTTTTAGATGATGAAAATAACAAAATAATGCAAAGCTTTAACAGTAACCCAGGAAAGGGAAACTATATTGTGAGCTTCGAATAATATGTTGAGCCGTTGAGCTAAAATAAAAATTTACCTCAGCAGGAAAACCTTTGAAAGTAGGTAAGAATCGCCTTCGGCAGTAACTGTTGAATATGAGAGTAAGAATTGGAAGAGGAATTGTTAAGCTGGAAGCTAATGGAACTTTCTTCAGACCAAATATTCCAATGGCAATAATATGCATCAATACTAAGGAAAATATTGTCGAATCGTGCACCACAGGCCAAAACTTTCCCCCTGTTTCAAACTTCGGTGCATAAACATTCAATAGCTGCTCACAGAAAAGAAATTAAACAAAATTAAATCCCTACCAGAATGGTTGAAGGAACTAAAGAATTTTGAGGAACCCTCAATCAGTAGCTACTTTAAAGGTCAAGTTTTAAGTGCTTGGTCAAGTTAGATTGGAGATTAGGCATGCTATAAACATTAGTAATCACCGTAAAAAATTTATCCCAAGCACATGCACAATTTACTGACCTGGTTACGGTAGATGATGTATCCCAAGCAATAGTAAACCAAGATGAACGGCAAGATGAGGGGTGCGAGGAAAAAGTATGTTATACCAAGAAGGCTGAAAAAAAGAATCCTGGGGATTTCTTTGTGATAAGGATTTGAAGGGACCTCAATTTCCTCATCAGATTTCCAACCGAGTCTTCTTTTCAGTAAACTCCAGATGAGCCGCTTCATCCGTAAAAGTATTGAAGAAAAGGTTTTGGTCCATCCAGATGTTACAACATATGCAATGAAGAATGCAGCCTGAAAAAGAAACATTAAATATTCACTGCACTAGTTTATTATATGCAAGAAATGTGCCTGAATGAGTCACTGTTTGATATAAAAAAGTCAAATTACATTCTGTTGAACCATAAAAGAGGGTTTAAAAATTTAAATAATAATCCCAAAAGTTTTGAAGTTCTGAACAAATAACTAATAAAAAAGATTTCGAGTCAAGACAACAAAGAACAAGAGACCATTATTTTCAGTCTCTTAGCTTCAAATTAATATTAACAACCTATTGTAGAAAATAACGATTACTGAGCACTTCTGGCTCATTAACAACGAAAAGAATTTCTCATAAATTATATAGTATTCCACCTCGTATACCTCAAGCATAGCTTTAAAAGTTTGATCGCATTTTTGAACTTTCAAATTAACCCATTAAACTGGTAAAATATTTGTTCTCATCATGGAACATTTAAAATGACAATAGAAAAATAATCATCTTAAGACAATCTTCTGAAGATGAGGATAGTTATTTTTTCTGAAGACTGATACTCTTTTCTTTTAAAGCATAATAGTTTCAATTGGCTGATTTTTCCAGCCAACCCCATACATTTTTATGAGATTGTAATTATAGCAAATCATATATCTCTATGCTTTCAGTTAGCTCCCGATCATCTTGTGAATCAATGAGGGAGTTCCACAGATGGTAAACAATAAATAAAGAATGAAAGAAAGAAAAACTGAGGGGCCCTCATAGGAATTTCATTTTTTTCTGACTTGAAATACTTGTATAAAATTAAATAAGTGATTCTAAATGGACAAATTTCTTTCTATTCTTTCTTCTTGACATTCCTGATGATTCAGTTCATCTAGAATTGTAATTCACTAAAGAAAGTGGGAGACTCGGATCCTTGATGCAAATACATTCATGTTATTCTTCTGATAGGGAAATAGTGTATTGCGTGATTAATTTGTATTCCTGTCCCTTATTTAACATCCAATATTTACCAAGAAATCTTATGAGGTCTACCTAGACAAGGGTTTAAGTCAACACTGATAAGTCTACTCCATAATATCCTTTAAGGCAACACTTCAGAAGTGAAGTGTTCCTATTACGCATTGTAACGGTTCATATCCACTGTTTTCCTTTCTTTCCACAAATGACCAGAATCCAGATGCACAACACGAGTTAAGCAAGTTAGGAAGGCATCATAAGAACATTGAATTTACTGCGTTCGTCTTACATAAAAGAAGAAAATTCCTGAATCTACTTGATTTTTATTAGAAAGAGACCAAGTAACTTAAAAAGGAACATACCTGTCCTGGAACAGCCACAGCTAATAATTCAGGAATTCTTTTGGGCTCAAGAATGACATCAATCCTGTAGAGTGCTGATCCTGATAGCACATTTGCAAAGAAGATGTTCCATATGGTGAACCACAGTACCTTAATACATGCACTTTTCTCAATCTGACTAAGGGCAATGTACCCTTGTATAGATGAAAGCACAATCATGACAGGCGGCACTACATTTAAAAACATCTCAAGAATGAGACTGGGAAGATATCCTGTAATTACTTGGCTGATAATTTTACTGCAATGGCAAAAATTTTATGTTATTCTAACAATAAAAAGGGTATCTAAAGTTTTCATCAGACAGGTCAAAATTTCGACCTAGACATAGAATAAACAGGTAGCAGAATACCAGGACCCAAATTATGGCACATTCTTCATCTTGAGAGAAAAGAGAACTTAGTAGTAGTATTTCGCATATAGCCATATATTAAAAAGTAGTAACTTACAATTTTAATATGCCTCTCAAGAAGGGTAACCAGATCTCCAACTGATCCAAATGCGTAAGACCTTGCACTATGAAAACAGGAACAAGGAACACCACAGTGATGAAAATACATGAAAAAAATACAGCAATGTTGCAAATCCATCTTTTCATAAATGAAGCAGAAAAGAAGGGCCAATATACATCATGGGGATCAGGAGCTTGCTCCGTAATCCATTCCGTAGGCTTAAGCCCTTGTTGAAGTTGTGAAGCTATTGCAGCACTAAACCGAGACTTGAAAGACACAAAAGCAGCCGGAACTTCCTATTAAGGCATCAGTCATGAGTGAATGGTAGTTCATCAGTTCTTATCCTATAGTATAATCTAAATATATGCTACTGAACTAACATGAGAAAGTAATCATGAAGGTGGAATATCTGGAGTAAGGCCTTCTCAAAAGCAAAAGCTTTGTATTTGGGAAAAAGAAACAAATGGCAATAGCAATACTGCATATCAGAAAGGATCTTTTGTTCTTTGCATATTCTGCAACACCATCAAAGTAAATGTGCCCAACAAAGATAACTAGGCAGCTCGAAGACAATTTCAATGGTTAAATTCCATCCTTTGCATACTGAGTTCATCAGCTATTATATCATGGAGACATGGACGGTTCTTTAAATCATCGAGAGTATAGTGACTAGTTTCTAGTAACATGGAGTAAAACTTTCATGTCAATATATGCGGATCCATACAGGAGACAGTATACTTAGAAACTCTAAAATGTCATACTTAATCTTGAGCTTCTGTCCGTAGCACAACTTGGTTTCAAGATGGAACTCATGTCTCTACCACAGTATCAAATCTAGGTGAATACGGCATTTTTTCTTCCGTGCATATCAAATTCTGATCCTATCTTTCTTAAATTATGCGAAGATAGATTAAGTCGTAAGCTACACTGGTTCTCAAGCTTGTCTGCTTGTGTGTTTCACCAAACCAGATTTCCATCTGCTCATGTTTTATTACTCAAATTCTATATTTATAACTAAACTGTATATCTTCATCTTAATTACAAATTCAACTGTGTTTTACCACACAGCTATTGACAAGAGGTGTGAGAGGATATGTGACAACCACATCAACCAATCTAAATATCAGAAATTTGAGCTACTCCACTTAAAACCAAGTTTTTAAGATTGAATTCCTTTTCTTCATCATTCTAGAGTACATTTGACATTTAATAAGGCTTTCTCGGTGAAACAATTAGTGAGTCATGATGTGTATGCTTCTTCAGGAGGACCTTTAACTTAATATTGCAGTTTTTAGAGCTTATATTACTTGAGACTATGACAGTGCAGATTAAATTTGACAGGCACACATTCCTGTTGTCCTCTGCCACGGATGCAAATTATATAAGCCGGACAAAGCATAACCTTTAATTTATTTAATTTAGATAAGCATATTGCATCTTCACTCTTCAGATAAACTGTCCATGATTATAAGCAGAGATTGTCACCTTTCCAGCAAGAGAAGATCGTTCTGTCCTCACATTATCTTCCATATCTTCTAGCTTCTTTTCATAGTGATCTAGAAGATCAATTTTTTTTCCAAAAAGACCCATAAATCCAGCTCGCTTGAATCTTTGTTGAGTATACTTTTTTGATTTCGCGTGTACAAGTCTTTTATACACCTTGTCTGCCTCACTCTAGAAAGATTGATCAAAACAAAGGAATATTGGTAAGGGTAATATGGCATAGAAATCAAAGAATCATAAAGAATTACTATAAACGGAGATTAATAGATCTGAAATATTCTACAATAGTGTTGGTTAAAATATTTGCTATGCTTACAACGAGTCCTTTGAGTTTGCTTGTTCGACGAACTACGGAATGGGAAAGATAGGTAGAAGGATAGAATTCTCTGAAAAAGCTCTCGACACTTTCACTGAAGCTTCTCCCAGAAGTGACAGGGATACTTCTAACTAAAACAGTAAACTCTCTCGGCTGAGGTTTTGATAAATAGAAGTGAGCAATCCTTTTTGATGCAATATAGTCGTATTCCTGCAGAGTAAAATATTATCTACATTCCATTACCTTATCACCTAAAATGTACTAGGCTAGAAAATCCACTAGGACAAGACTGGTATATGGAGTACTTACAAAGTAAAGAAGATAGCAGACAACGGCAGTGAAAACGTAAACAGCACAGAAATGTATCCATAACCTTTGAGAAACAGAAATGAAGTGTGTCATTGATAAAGTTAAATTAAGAATTACTAAACAAGCAAATTAGTCATCCTGCTAACAGATATTCTGTGAAACAGCTGATAATAAATGTGCCATATTAGTCAACAAATGTATTAATTTGTTAATGAACTCACATACCATCTGCTAGAAAGCACATGCATCTTAAACTTATTTGTTGTAAATTGTAATTATTCAACTGGAGTTACAAGCACAAGAATTGAGAAAGCTTAAACTCAGGGAAAAAGGCTCATTTATTCATTAAAATATATTGCATTGCAGACAACTCCTCACAAACCCTGGGCATGTATAATAAAAGGCCTGATTGAGTTTTGGTGCAATATAACCCAATTACACATGGGTAAACATACATCAATATCTTCAGCTTAAACAATGACCATCTCATTCTAAATGTAAAATGAATTTCGATTTAAGTTTGTTACACCATGTAAAGTTACCTGCTCGACCCATCGTCAACATTTGAAATGCTGAATGACTCCAACGACTTGTTTGGTAAGTCAGTAAAGTCAATATTTAGCTGATTCCCCATATAATTGAATGGAAGAAGAACAAAAATCCCAACAATCCCAGCAAATCTAAAAACTCTCAAACTGCAAATCAACAAAGAAACAAGATTAAGTGGACTTTCACGTCAATCCAAAGTGCATATGAAATTTCTTTTTTCCACTAACCAAAAGATAAAAATGCGCATGAATACTACAGCATCCAATCCTGAATTTGACATAAGCTCGTCTTCGGATGGCTGCCATGCTCTTTTCACCCATTTAAAAGAAGGCAGTAACCTTCGCGCGTTGACTTCATCTGCCTCTTGGAATTCCCCATCGGCAACTAAGCGTGGTATATAGAGTTCAGCATTATTCGGCCGGTTTCTCAAAATGGAATATAGGATGAAGAAAAGAAAACAAAGGCCAACATTGATTCCCACAGAAGTTAAAAGTGCAGAAAGAATCATTCCTCCAAATCCCTCAAAGTAATTTGGTCAACTTTATCGATTCCACAACTACCACCAGCTCATTAGAAACTCATCTTTTAGCTACAGAACCAAAAAGTTTGTAAGGTAAGCTACAAAAAGTAAATATGCATAATATTTCTTACAACACTTAGTAATTCCAATGACTAAAATATTCAGTGTTTATTTTAAAGTTGATAACAGAGAAATTTTAAACTTATAATGACATGACCAATATTCAATTCAGTTCTCACTCAAATACACATGATCATATTCAATTACAACTTGTATCGGATATCATGTAATTTAAACAAAGTATTTACAGAAAGCAAAATATAGTACTTCTAATAGTTATAAAGTGTGCATCGGTACTGATTGAAGGGGGAAAAGGGTAAAGAAAAACCCTAATCTAAGTACAAATATGATAATTGATGATATTGAGTATGAATGAGTTGAAAAATTAAACCTTTTAATCTTGGTCAAGATGATGGGAGGTTGAAGAAGACCAACTTCTGCGTTTGCTATTTGTAGTGTGATTGTGCAGGTGAAATACTCCTATAGTTTTAAACTGAAAGTGGGGGTTGTTGCACAATTTCCTAATGTAACTTTTAGAGTAAATCGCACTTTTCATCCTCTTAAGGGACAACTTTTACAAATTCGTCTCTCTTAAATTTTTTACAGCAGATGCGTCACTTTTTCATCAATGTAGTGTATCACAATCGTCCCTTTTAAATCCAAAATATATTAATTTTCATTCATTTTATGAAGTATTTTGGATTTAAGAGGGACGTATGTGTTACACTACATAGATGGGAAGGACGCATCTGTTACAAATTTTTAAGAGGGATGAATGTGTTATACTACATTGACAAGAGAGATAAATTTGCTAAGAAAAAAATTAAGAGTGACGAATGTACAAAAGTTGACTCATAAGGAAGACGAAAAGTACAATTCACTCATAACTTTTATGTCGTGTTTTATATGGACTTTGGCAGCATGCAGCCTTGAAAATAAGTTCTTTGACAGATTGCACCCTTGAAAAGTTTTGGCTTAGTGTATTCTTTAATTTTTTTGGGCCAAAAAATTGTCGGAAAATCGAAAAATTTGTGATATTAACAGGGGCATAAATGTCCTCTCAACTCATTTTCCTTAAAAAAATTGATTTCCCTCCAAAAAATATAAGCCACTTGAATCAAATGTGTAGTTAAGGGGTAAGTTTGTCCATTTACACATTAAATTAATCTAAATTCTGAAAAGAAAAAACATAAAATCTGCTTTCTTAATCTATAGTAGTCCCATTCTTTTGGTTTGAAGCTAATTCTTATTGGCGGGTTACTGAGTTTATTATGTTTACATGTGTTTATTATGACTTCACTATCATATTTTTTTTTGAATCCGACTTCACTATCATTTTTATTTTAATGCAAATGCATATTAATTTTTCATCTTTGAAAATATTATGTAAATGAAATGTATATTAATTTTTTAGATATAAAAATTTGATTTTAATCCATATGGAGAAGCTTTGATGTCAAAAACAGAATACATATCAACAGAATTGTGAAGAACTGTGCAAAATGGTTAAAAGATGTAAATATGAGTTATAAGAAATATGAAAATTTTGACAAAAAACTTCAAATGACAATTATGCCCTTGTAAATATTAAGATTTTATTTTTTCCGACAATCTATTTGGCCGGAAAAAATTAGAGGGTGCAATCTGCCAAAATTTGACTTCATGGGAGCAATCTGCCAAATGAACTATTTTTAAGGGTGCAAATTACCAAAAGTCGGTTTTAAGTCCATGTAAGCGTCTCTTTTTTTTTTTTTAGAGAGAAAGCGTTTCTACACTAAAGAATCTTAATTTAATTATAATATTTAATTATAATATTATTTATCTAGGCTAAATCAGCATTTGCAGAAACGTGGAAAATACTGAAGGAAGACTTCCGGGCGCAGAAAATGCAAAAGGTTCCGATCTCAAGATTGAGCCCGAAGCGCGTGCGATTAAGATTTTGACTCTAAACTAAATTCAAAATTCCCAAAACTGTACCTTTTGTCACCGCAGGCAGCAGACGTCGACGCCCCCTGCGGAGAAAGATATCAAAAATCCTCGCTCGGATCTCCAATCCAACTGGTAATCTTCTACTCATTTTTCCTCGATTCGATTCCTGTAATTCGCATTCCAATTCTCCTAACTCTTAGCTGAACGTCGATTACTCGCTTTCACGTCCAATAGTTTATCTATTTTACCGTTATAACTCCCAATCATAGATCTTGCCATGAATTTATTCAGTGTTGGATCTAGACGTCAATAGATGAGATTTGCACACTCAATCTTTTTTTTTTCTGTGTTTGATTTGCGGGCAAGGGAAATGTAGTTAAGTGTGATAGTATGATTCGGTGAATTTTATTTGCCAAACTGGATTTGAAGGTTTCTTCTCCCCATAGCTGATTAAGGTTGTGGTTGATTGGTAATTTTTATTTTATTTGTTAACTGGCTCAAAATGGATGCTTTAATTGTATTAATTTGTATTTTAGTATTTATTTTCATCTGATTTTTTTCTTTCTCGAGAAGGAAATACAAAGTATTATTTGTATCTTCGATGCTTTCCAAAAGCATAGTTCCATCATCAATCTTGGCTTTGTTATTCAACTGGCATACTCACCAAATTAAGTAGAATATCGTTGAAAGATTAGTTTGTTTGTTCTCTCATATATTGTTGTTTAACTTACATTTATCTACCTATTACAATTTCAGCTGAATCATACCGAGTGAAATTTTGCCTCCGTGAACCTGTGAAGGGCAATATTTTTCACCGCGCGTGGACATACACACATAAGTTTATGTGATATTAGAATCAAGACACCATGAGTAGTCAAAATAGCCAGAAGGAAGTCAATGGGTTTTTTGGGAAGCCCAACTGTCCACGCAAGCCTTCTGGTGGCGCCTTAGCCTGTATGGTGAATTCAGAAATTGGTGCAGTTTTGGCCGTGATGAGGAGAAATGTTAGATGGGGAGTTCAGTATGCCAATGATGATGATCAGATAGAGCACTCTCTAATAGTATCTTTCAAGGAACTTCGTAAAAAGATTTTTTCCTGGCATAACCAGTGGCATAGCATCGATCCAGTCATGTACATCCAACCGTTTTTGAATGTCATTAAGTCTGATGAAACTGGTGCACCAATCACTGGTGTTGCTTTATCAGCTGTCTACAAAATCTTGAATCTGGAGATACTCGATTCAAAAACACTGAATGTAGATAATGCTTTGCATCTTATTGTTGATGCTGTAACAAGCTGCCGATTTGAGGTGACTGATCCTGCCTCTGAAGAAGTTGTACTGATGAAGATTCTTCAAGTTCTTTTGGCTTGCATGAAAAACAAAGCTTCTGTTAGTTTAAACAATCAGCACGTATGTAGCATAGTGAATACCTGTTTTCGTATTGTTCATCAGGCAAGTTCCAAAAGTGAACTGTTGCAGAGGATATCTCGCCACACAATGCATGAACTTGTTAGGTGTATTTTTTCCCACCTTCCTAACGTGGATGATAGATGTCACAGGCCTTCTCCTAACACAGAGGTAAAAGGAAATGTTCTCATTTTGCACGACATCCTCTACCAGCTTTAAAACTGCAACGTTCTTCTGGTTCCGTGATAAATTTAAATGCCAATCCATAACCTTAAGGCCGTGAATTGCTTTGTAAATTACATGTCTTCTCTTATTGGTTGATATAGAACTCATGGATAAAGTAAATTGTGTGATAGGATCTTCTTTGTTTTTCGTTTGTACATAATATGGGTAAGTAATTATAACCTTTCAAAGATAGCTGTAACAGTCATAACAAAGAAGTTCTGGATTGATTTTTAAGTTACTAGAGGCTCTTCGTCAGTTCATAATTAAACCATGTTTGAGTGGATTTCATGATACTTCTGTTTTTTGTGGTGATCCCCACATCTCATGGGAAATTTCATGGTTGAAGAGCATGTTAAGTTTTATATTCTTTGAAAATTATGATGTACCTATCTACCTCCATTCTTAAGTTTTTAAACACTTACGAAGCTTCTACTTTTTCGCAGGATGAAGTGGCAACACAAAGTCAAACTCTCGAGGTAGAGCCACATGTCAATGGTTATGTTAGTGCAGAAGCTGACCATAAAACATATGAAATTGTTGATTTGAAAGATAGCACCTCCTATAATGCTGATTCTTCAATGATGGATCCTTATGGTGTCCCAGCGATGGTGGAAATATTCCATTTCTTGTGTTCTCTTCTAAATGTTATAAAGGACATAGAAGTCGGTCCCAGCTTTAATCCCATAGCATATCATGAAGATGTTCCTCTATTTGCTTTAGGTTTAATTAATGCTGCAATTGAATTAGGTGGGGCTTCTTTTGAAAATCATCCTAAATTATTGGCTCTGATACAGGAGGAACTGTTTTACAACTTGATGCAGTTTGGTTTGTCGATGAGTCCCTTAATTCTTTCCACAGTATGTAGCATTGTTCTCAATCTGTATCATCATCTCCGTACTAAGTTAAAACTACAAATTGAAGCCTTTATATCCAGTGTATTGTTGAGGGTAGCAGAAAGCAAGTATGGAGGTTCTTACCAACAGCAGGAGGTTGCTATGGAGGCTCTTGTTGACTTCTGCAGGCAGCCTATGTTCGTAACTGAATTATATGCCAATTATGATTGTGACATATCCTGTAGTAATGTGTTTGAAGGTCTTGCCAATCTGTTATCGAAGAGTGCCTTCCCTGTGAATAGCCCTCTATCTGCAATAAACACACTTGCATTGGATGGTTTGATTGCTTTGGTTCAGGGTATGGCTGAAAGAATAGGCCATGATTCATCAAGTTCAGCCGAAGCGTCACTTGAACTTGAGGAATATAAGCCATTTTGGACTGCAAAATGTAATGACTATAGTGAACCTCTTCAGTGGGTCCCATTTGTTCATAATATGAAGCACATAAAGAAGAAGTTGATGATTGGTGTCGATCACTTTAACAGGGATCCCAAGAAGGGTCTGGAATCTCTTAAAGATTTACATTTGTTGCCTGGGAAGCTGGATGCCATAAGTGTAGCAAACTTCTTTAGATATACAACTGGATTAGACAAGAATCTTGTTGGGGATTTTCTAGGAAGTCATGATGAATTTTGTATAGAAGTGCTTCATGCATTTGCTAGAACATTTGATTTTCGGAGTATCAACTTAGATACTGCTTTGCGCATTTTCTTGGAAACTTTCAGATTGCCTGGAGAGTCCCAGAAGATTCAAAGAGTGCTTGAAGCATTTGCAGAGAGTTATTTTGAGCAATCACCACACATTTTAGCCAATAAGGATGCTGCACTCCTGTTGTCGTATTCAATAATAATGCTCAACACAGATCAACATAATGCACAGGTCAAGAAGAAAATGAGTGAAGAAGATTTTATTCGGAACAACCGCAAAATCAATGGTGGAAATGATCTCCCCCGAGATTTCTTGTCTGAGCTTTATCACTCTATCTGTGAGAATGAAATCCGCATGGTTCCAGATCAAGGTGTTAGTGTTGCTGCACTGTCACGAAGCCACTGGATTGGTCTAACACACAAAGCTAAGCAAACATCTCCATTTATTGTCTCTGATTCTGGATCCCACCTTGACTATGACATGTTTGCTATTTTGTCTGGTCCTACAATTGCTGCTATATCTGTGGTGTTTGATCATGCGGAGCAAGAAGAAGTTTTTCAGTCTTGCATTGATGGATTCTTGGCCATTGCTAAACTCTCAGCCTCATATAATCTAGGTGAAGTATTGGATGATTTGGTCGTATCTCTTTGCAAATTTACAACCTTGTTGCGTCCTTATTTCAGTGAAAAATCAATCCTATATTTTGCGGATGATATGAAAGCTAAGATGGCAACTGTAGCAGTTTTCACAATAGCGAACCGTTATGGTGATCACATTCGCTCAGGCTGGAGAAATGTGTTGGATTGCATCTTGAGTTTACAGAAGATAGGCCTTCTTCCCTCCCGTCTTGCCAGTGATGCTACTGATGACGTGGAATCTTCTTCTGATCGTGATCAAGTGAAAACATTGTCCACTAATTCCCCTGCATCTCAGGTTCCAGCAACTACTCCTGCTAGGAAATCATCTGGCATTATGGGCCGGTTTAGCCTATTGTTATCTCTCGAAGCAGAAGAACCCGCACCCCAGCCCTCGGAAGAACAGCTTGCTGCTCGTCAGCGTACTCTCCAGACAATACAAAATTGTCATATCGATAGCATATTTGCCGATAGTAAGTTTTTACAAGCAGAATCTTTATCACAGCTTGTTCGTGCTCTTGTTGCGGCTGCAAAACGACCCCACAAAGGGAATAACTCTCTGGAAGACGAAGATACATCTGTTTTTTGCCTAGAGTTGCTGATAGCAATCACTTTAAACAACCGGGACAGAATCATGCTTCTATGGCAAAATGTTTATGAGCACATAGCCAGTGTTGTTCAATCAACGGTAATGCCTTGTACTCTTGTGGAAAAGGCTGTCTTTGGTCTCCTTCGTATTTGCCAGCGATTGCTTCCGTACAAGGAAAACCTTACTGATGAGCTTCTAAAGTCTCTGCAACTAGTATTGAAACTTGACGCTCGGGTAGCTGATGCTTATTGTGAACAAATCACACAGGAAGTAATGCATCTTGTGAAAGCTAATGCAATGCAGATTAGATCACATATGGGTTGGCGAACAATCATATCTTTACTCTCTATCACAGCTCGGCACCCGGAAGCTTCCGAAGCCGGGTTCGAGACATTGTCTTATATCATGTCTGAGGGGGCCCACCTGTCACCTGCAAATTACGTGCTCTGCCTGAATGCTGCTCGACAATTTGCCGAATCTCGTGTAGGGTTCGTTGATCGATCTGTAAAATCTCTAGACCTGATGGCTGGTTCAATTGTATGTCTTGTGAGATGGTTTTACCAGACAAAGGAAGCTGCTGGCGAGGAGGCTGCTATAAAAATGTCTCAGGATATAGTCGAAATGTGGATGAGGCTTGTTCAGGGACTAAGAAAAGTATGTTTAGATCAAAGAGAAGAGGTAAGAAATCATGCTATTTTGCTATTACAAAGATGCTTGACGGGCGTTGAAGGTATTCGTATCCCAACCGAGATGTGGCTGCAGTGTTTCGATCTAGTAATCTTCACATTACTCGAGGAACTACTGGAACTGGCT
The DNA here is from genome assembly GCA_003313485.2 of Penstemon barbatus. NCBI lineage: Eukaryota > Viridiplantae > Streptophyta > Magnoliopsida > Lamiales > Plantaginaceae > Penstemon > Penstemon barbatus. The sequence goes on along the minus strand of CM064884.1, from coordinate 75,627,535 downwards.
CAGCAAAATTCACCAAAGGACTATCGTAGTGTGGAAGGATCTATTGTACTGTCCCTTAAGCTCTTATCCAAAGCATTTTTACAATCATTGTTAGATTTATCGCAGTCAAGTTCGTTCTGCCAAGTTTGGTTAAATGTGCTTAGTTGTATGGAAGGTTACATGAAGATGAGATTTAAAGGGAAAAAGAGTGAAAAGATTCATGAATTAGTTCCCGAGCTTCTCAAGAACACACTGTTAGTGATGAAGACAAGTGGGATTCTTGTACCGAGTGATCCAATTGGAGGAGATAGCTTTTGGCAATTAACTTGGCTGCACGTGAATAACATCGCCCCATCTTTGCAGTTAGAAGTTTTTTCGAGTGAAGAATTGGAAAAGATGGAAGAGAAAAATGCTAAAGCTGGATGTAGCCCTCTACCTGATGGAAGTGTTCTTGTTCGGCCAAATGAAACCACTGCGTAAGGTTATTTGCTTATACATGTACTTATTTATCGAGTCAAGAATCGGCCAAAAACTGAGTTATGTGCTTCTTAACCCTATGGCCATGAAAAGATTGGTGAACATTTTCTTGGGATGGTATTAATTTGGCAGAGTGTATTTCTCTGATTTTTGTTGCAATATTATAGTATGTCTTTTGTACAATTACACAGCATTAAGTATAGTAATTACAGTGGATTTGATTAATTCAAATAAGATAGGTTTGTTTTGTATTACGGAACTTCTGGGAACGCTTCTATGACCAATTGTAATTCTCGTCTAATTTTTGTTGTTTACTGAACGGGGAAATCATTTGGTAAATACTGGGACCATGTAGCACTTATTATTTTTGGGGACTTTTGGCAACATGCACATTTGAAAATGAGTTATTTGGCGGATTACACCCTTGAAATTGAATTTTGGCTGATGCACCCATGTATACGTAAGTTTTTGCAGATTGTACCCTTGAAATTAAATTTTAGCAAAGTGCACATTCAAAATACAAAGGTTTTGACAGAGTGTAACCTCGAAATTCATAAGTTTTGACAGAGTGCACCTTTTTAGTCTTTTTCGAATAAATAAATTGTCGAAAAATTGAAAATTCTGATATTAATAGGGGCATAATTGTCCTTTTAATTCATTTCTTTCCTAAATTTTAAGTTTTATGCCTAAATTTTCTTTTTTTCAACAATTTTTGTTTTTGCACAATTCTCCACTAATTCTGATTATCTATATTCTATTTTGGACATCAGTATTTTACATATATTCTAATTATATTTTTAAATTAAAAAATCAAAAGCTTTTTATAATTAAAAGATTAATATACAATGTATTTAACATAAATTTGATAATCAAGACATAATAAACAAATTTGAACACAATAAACTCAACAATCCACCCACAAGAATTAGCAACAATATTCATATTAATATGGTCAAGTTCATATAACTTCAAACCAAAAGCATGAGACTGTTGTAGATTAAAATGTTTTATGATACTTTTTTTCCCCTAGAATTTAGATTAATTAAATGTGTAAATTGATAAACTTACCCTTGAACTAAAAATTTATTTCACTTGGCTTAATATTAGGAAGGAAATTAATTTCTTATGAGGATTTTTTGAAATGTTTGGCTCCAATTATAAATATTACTTTTGGTCAATCGTGATTTCCATATGTTTGGCCTCCTAATGTCAAAATCAATTTTGGGGTATTCAAAAGCTAAAATCAACTTATTTTAAAAGCTCCAAAATTAGTACTTTTGTAAAAAATATTATAAAAAATATTTATTCTATAATTAATTTTTACTTTTATCAATTATTATCAAAATCTATTTTAATAAAATTAATTTTTGTATAATTACTTTTCGAACCTTTAAGCCAGACTCACCCTGATAAGACCAAAACAGATTATTATTAATAGAGTACTTTCCTATGTGCTGCAATAACGTAATTTATTTATTCAGATATAAGCATTATTAATTTTTAATCCTTCTTTTTTTTTTTTTTTTAAGCTATGAATATTTTAAATTTAGGATACGCATATTGTAGCCTAAAATAAGATATGAAAAATATATAAAGAAAATCGCAATTTTTTGATATCCTTTCTCGTTTTGGGTATTAGAAAAGCAGAAGCAGAGACCTTTTACCCGATCTCCATCTCCAACTTTTCTTCAGTTCCTAATCTGATCTCGTTGTTATAATCGGTATGCGAATTTTTCTAGGTTTTGTATCAAACTGCAAAAACGAAACAATTAGACGTTTGATCGGAGGTTAATTTAACTTATCCCTGTTTTTCTCTTCCCTCATTCTTAATTGATATCATATAGGTGACGATGAGTGAGATATTCGAAGGTTACGAACGCAAATACTGCGAGCTCTCCGACAATTTATCGAAAAAGTGCTCTGCGGCCAACCTTCTTGATGGAGGTAATTCAAGCCCTAATTTTAATTTCTTAATTTGTCGAATTATCAGGTTAGAAAGTCTTCAAGTGGTATTCGCTTATACTATTTATTAGAATTGGAGTATGATCACAAACTTTGTCCCTATTGCTTTCTTAAGAAAATGTCAGACATGGTTTATGATGGGATTAATTCTCATATTGCTTTAGATTACTGATTTCATATGAATTGGATAGGTTATGAACAATTTTTTTCATTCATCATGTAGCAGAAAGAAAGAGAATCCCCGGGGGGATTGTAAGAATAATGTAAGGATCGAGAATATCTACACTTTTCTTGTCTGTAAATGAGCTCATTTCTTGAAGGAGGTTTTGTTACCAAAAGGTTTAATTTCACCTCCTTATTGGATTGGTTGAAAATTGAAGGGTCATTTTTTTCCATCTTCCTCTACAAAGTTTGAGTAAATTTTTCCATCTGTCGTCCATGCCCTTTTCTCTCTCCTGTCCTTCCTACGTAACAGATTTTATGTAATCAGTCATAGCTACCGTAACTTGTTTTCCATGTGTGTGTATATGTTTATTTTCTTTTGGGGTGAGGTGGGGTAGGTTGTTAATTTTTGAATAATTCACCTTGACATGCGGATAGATGGTTGCTCCGAGGGTATGTTTTTGCTGCATGATTCATGAGTATTGCATCGTTTATGATATTTGTTTGATTTGGTGATATTGCTTCTCATTTAATACCTTACCATATGCTGTTAGTTTTGCAGTTCTTTTATATTCTTTATGGACTTATTTTTTCAATTTCACATAAATTGATTCTGAAATATATGTTCTCTACGATATTAAATCTTTTTTTAATTTTATTTTTTTTATTTGCAGAGCAAAAGAAGCAAAAGATTTCTGAAATAAAAACTGGACTGGATGAGGCAGATGCTTTGGTAGACATCAAACATTGTTTGAAGTATTTGTTTCCTTTGTTTCTCTTGGGGTTTACTTAAATGAGATTTGCTGATAATCTTACAGATCCGGAAGATGGATCTTGAGGCCCGTGCCTTACAACCAAATGTTAAGGCGGTGCTTCTTGCCAAGCTGAGAGAATACAAATCTGATCTGAACAATTTGAAAACTGAAGTTAAGAGAATTGCATCAACAAACTTAAACCAGGCTGCTCGTGATGAGCTGTTGGAGGCTGGAATGGCTGATACATTAACAGTATGTTTATGTCTTTAGGTTGCCATCACTCTATAAAATTATCTTCATTTTGGTCGTCTCTGTTTTGTTTATTTTTTATGTTCTTTAATATTGTTTATTGAGTAGAAATATTTTGGAAAAGTGGATGCTCATCATTCCCCAGTGGCTGATGTCTTTAGAGCTCGCCTGATATATTGTTCAATTTTATTTTATTTTTAATAACAATATATGTGTTTGATTAGCTTTTCAAATGATTTGAGAATTTTTGTTGCTCATCAATCATCGGTCAAGATATGATTTTTCTCCCACATTCATCTCGTTTATATGACCGTATATATGTCTTGATGTCTTCCAGTAACATCTATGTAACTTTAGGCTATGTGGTCTGATTGTGTCTTAGCAGATGCCCGTCTATTTCCTAATTATTTTACAAAGAGTAAGAAGAACTCACAGGTCGTGAATAGTTTTATTTAGGGGAGCATTATATACGCTTACTCCAATATGGTGATGTGGGCAGGTATCAAGAAACCAAAAGGACAGATTGTTGATGTCAACTGAAAAATTAAACAATTCCAGCAACAGGATCAGAGATAGTAGAAAGGTCATGCTGGAGACAGAAGAGCTCGGAGTATCGCTTCTTCAAGATTTACACGGACAACGACAATCTCTTTTAAATGCTAATAACACGGTATCACTTCATCACCTTTTAACATTTCCTTGTAGTAATCAACAATTGGAAAAAACATTATTTTATTTGGTCTTTGATTAAAAACACAATTTCCTCTATCTTGTTTTGTCCTAAGAGTAAGTTCAAAATTTTGTTTTTGGTCTCAAATATTCATTTGTTATGCAAAGCTTGGAAATTTAAGATTTTTAAGTAATGCTTGTGTTTGATGCCTTATCAATCGTGTTTTACGTTCCAGATGCATGGTGTGGATGACAACATAAGCAGGAGCAAGAGAGTTATAACTAACATGTCAAGGAGGATGAACCGAAACAAGTGGCTTATTGGTTCCATAATTACTGTCTTGGTTGTTGCTATTATTGTCGTTCTGTATTTCAAGCTTTCCAAGTAATCAAGAATTATACGATTACTTGCCGAGGCAAAGTGTTGTGGAGCTCTTTTTATTTTTATTTTTTTTGAGGTTAAATTATTCCAAGTGTATAAACACCTTTGAGTGGTTTTTTTTGTTTGTTTCGGTTATGTGTGTGTTTGATGTGGTCATCAATGTGATTCTAATGTTAAATGTGTACTACCGACATTTTATTTGTGTACCAACAGTTATTTTTATATTGTGATTATAGTATTTGATTTGTTGTTGAATGCTCTTTGAGATCCTCATCCTTCTTTCTTGAGTTGGGAACTGGGATGAAGATTTTTCCATTCCATTCAGTAGCCGAAGCAATTTAAATTTCTTTTTTGTACTTAAAAATAAATGTCAAGGAGCTTAGGTAAATTTTTTTAGTTTCTTTTCTAAAGAAAAAATAAAAGAATATATATCTGTTAAAACTCATAATTTAATTATATAAAGACTAAACTTAAAGGCAAAATTGCAAAAATCGTTCCAAACTAATCACTGATTTTGGATTTTCGTCCCAAACTATTTAATTTGGCGAATTTCGTCCCGTAATTAAATATTTTTTTGGAATATCGTCCCATCATAATTATAAGACGGAATTGCGCATTTGCCGATGAATTATCACATGGCTTCTTAAGTGTCATGACAAGATAAATTTTAAAATGAATAATTATATAATATTGCAGAGTTCGTCCCAAATTAATTACAAGATTGAACGTCATTTTCATTAAATTAGAAATTTAATATTGGGACTAAATTCATGCAAAATGGTTAATTATGGGACGAAATTTGGTGAGTTGATATAGTTTGGGACGAAAAATCAAAATTAGTAATTAGTTTGGGATGATATTTCAAAAAAATATTAAATTACGGGACGAAATTCGCCAAGTTTAATAGTTCAGGACGAAAATCCAAAATCAGTAATTAGATTGGGACGTTTTCTGCAATTTTACCAAACTTAAATAATGTTGCAACAATAAAGTTTGATTAGAAGAAAGTTGTACGTTGAATCGAAAAATATCAACTGGATAGTCTGCATTGCCTTTTCTTATGAAATGGCCAACCGTGTGCACTACTCCCTCTTCAGTGGCGCGCCATTGCCGAGCCCTGTTGAGATTGTGCGCTCGTCAGTCTTTTCTCAATGACGGGAAGCAGCTGCACGCCGCCACCATCACCGGCGGTCTCCTCACCCTCCCAAATACCTTCCTCCGCAACGTCATATCGCACATGTACGCTGCGTGCGGCGATGTATTTTCTGCACGCAAACTGTTCGACGAAATTCCCACAACTGATAAAGATACTGTCGACTGGACCACGCTTATGGACTGTTACTGCCGCTTTGGATCACCTCTGGATGCTCTTAGTTTATTCGTTAATATGCGAAGAGAGGGGATTTTTGTCGATGAGATCACTATGGTTTCTGTGTTTGGTGCTTGTGCGAAGGTGGGAAACAATGTGTTTGGAATTCAAGGGCAGGTTTGTATGATAAAACTGGGTTTGGGTTCCTGCGTCAAAGCCCGGAATGCTTCCATGGACATGTTTGTGAAGTGTGGGTTGATGGACGATGCTGAGAAGGTGTTTGCTGAAATGACTGAACGAAATGTTGTTTCATGGACTGTGCTTCTCTGGGGCGTGGTGAAATGGGAAGGGTTGGAGAAAGGGAAGAAATTGTTTGATGAAATGCCTGAGAAAAATGAGATTGCTTGGACTCTAATGATAGCGAAGTACGTTGAGTATGGAATTACTAGGGATGCTTTTAAGCTTCTTTCAGAAATGTTGTTTGATTTTAGGTTGCGCTTGAATTTCGCTTCACTTTGCTCACTGTTATCAGCTTGTGCCCAATCAGGGGATGTTTTAATGGGTAAATGGGTGCACTCATATGCTCTCAAAGAAATAGTAGATGCGGGAAAGGATATAAAACTCTGTACAGCTTTGCTTGATATGTATGCAAAATGTGGGCGGATTGACAGTGCTATTAAAGTTTTTAACTCCATGCATAAGAGGAATGTAGTCACGTGGAATGCTATGCTCAGTGGATTTTCCATGCATGGAAATGGTCCCCTTGTTTTGAATATGTTCAATAACATGTTAGAAGAGGTCAAACCGGACGATGTTACTTTCACAGCCGTGTTAAGTGCCTGCAGTCATTCCGGGCTAGTTGATCAGGGCCGGGAACTTTTCTACAGCCTCGAAAGCATGTATGGTATAAAACCCTCCTTGGAAAATTACGGGTGCATGGTGGATCTTTTGGGTCGGTCAGGACATTTAGAAGAAGCAGAAGCTTTGATACGAGGGATGCCAATGAGTCCAAATGAGGTAATCTTGGGATCTTTGTTAGGAGCTTGCCGTGTTTACAGGATGCAAGAACTAGGGGAACGCCTAATGCAAAAGCTGGTTCAAATGTATCCACACAACACTGAACATCATGTCTTGCTTTCTAACATGTATGCTTCATCAGGCAAATCAGAAAAGGCTGATTCTTTGAGAAAAGATCTTAGAGATAGAGGAATTAGAAAAGTTCCCGGAATTAGTACTATGTATATTAATGGCCAAATTCATCAGTTTACTGCGGGGGATAAATCACATCCCCATATCAATGAGATATACTTAATGTTGGATGAGATGATTTGGAAGTTGAAATTGGCTGGTTATGTACCGGATATTAGCTCTCAGATCCTATCTGGCGGTGGGGACGATGATACTAATGTGCAGGAGGAGAAGGAACGAGCATTACTGTTGCATAGTGAGAAGTTGGCTGTTTGTTTTGGTCTAATCAGCACGAAAGTTGGAACGCCTATTTATATCTTCAAGAATTTGCGTATATGCAAAGATTGTCATACGGCTATAAAGTTAGTGTCAAGAATATATAGTAGGGATATAGTTATTAGAGATCGTAATCGTTTTCATTCGTTTAAACTTGGTTCTTGTTCTTGTTCTGATTACTGGTGACATTGGACTTGATTACACAAGCATGATACACGTGAATGAACATGGTTGTGTAACATAATGTATACTGATTTATGATATTTAATTTGAACAGGTTATGCCTACTGAAATCTTAATTCTTTTCTGTAGCCAAGTTTTATTAATAATGCTTATAAATCTTTCCTTAAATCAAAGAAAGCCAACCTAAATCGAAGATCTATCTTTGTGATTCAATAATTTGTCCTACTTAGGAAACAAAATAACAAAAGAATAAATATTAGGAAACAAAATAATAAAAGAATAACTAGTGACTCTAATTAGGAGATTACTCCTATCTCCTAAGTATCCTAATCTTTCAAATCTTCACGTTGATTTCGTCAATTACTTTCATATTTCTAAAATGTCGATCCTTAGAATCAAGCAATCCAATTCAAGCTTAATTAACTTCCTACAAATTAAAATGATAATTTATATTTTTTCTTGCCAATGGGATATTACGGTTTTGCAATTTAAAAAATTAGTGATGTGTGGATCAATCAGAATGCACCATGGACACGACAAACATAATTTTTCATGACAGAAACAATAATAAGAAAATATATAAAATAATATTTAAGATTAACACAACCATTAAAACTAAACCTTGCCAAACTAACATAATGTCATGACATCATAAGCAAAAATACACTCATCAAAACTAGACACCACAAATCGTAAAAAAAAAGAAAAAAGAAGATAATAAAATAACTAGACACCACCAAATACTTATACTAATACGGACTATTTAGACTCAACACAAATTAAAGAATTACTCGAAATATAACAAAACTATTAATCATGGCTGCATCGATCACTCGAATGCCCACGCGTACTCCTTGCGAACCTCCGCTTCTTCTTCCGGAGTAAAGTCATTTATTATGTTAAAAACCTTTCGGACTTCCTCTGGAGACATATCCTTTATCATGTCCGCAACAGTTTGACATGAGAGGTCAAGAAGACTTTTGATGTCCAAATAATTTGCAGCCAAAATTAGATCAAACAATGTGCTTTGATCAGTCTTCATGAACTCAACATCAAACTCCTTATTTAAATCCTCCTCAGTTTTTTCGTCTGCGGGCGTGTCGGTCTTTGTGGCGTGGCGCTTGCAGTATTCGATAACTTTAGCCATAATCTTTGATGTGACATTAGGCAACGGGATGGTGTTGTCAACACAGTCATCTTCGATCATATGTTTTATGGTTTGTGATTGGATGGCAATTGTCTCCTCCAACTCAAAAGTCTCTCCATCAGAGGTTTGCAACACGATCATCTTAGGAGAAGACATCGTTATTTTTCTTATTAATGAAATAAGTTGAAAATTTAACCTTAAAGCAAAAGAGATTCGAGTAAAAACTAAATAAAGAAGAAAAAACTTATGAAAGTAGTTGAAAGGTGGGGAAAAGAATGGAGAATTTTGGCTCTATTTATAGAGTAGGAAATCAATCCTATTCCAATTCGGATTAGGAAATCTTTTTTAATCCAATGTTTTTTAATTGGTCGATATATCAACTTAATTTAGGTTACTTCCATATTAGATGGAATCATCATTATTAATGTAGGCGTGTAATTATTAGGAGTCTTAAGTTGGTTTAGAAACCTACTAAAACTAAAACACATTGGTTTTCCTTAATAAAGAGACTTTAAATATAAGAAAATAGAATTTTGGTCAAAATAATTCAATTAAAGTCACGCACTCCTGATTAAACTCTGGCTATATGGTCTAGTCAAAAAACAATTCAACTTTCATTCAACTTCGACTTTAAAACTAAAATTGACTCATATTATTAAGATAAAAATTGTTGATGATCCAGTTATGTTAGACTAAAAATAGAGGTTAGCCAAAAAAAATAGGTTCTTGATTCGGTTCTTGAAACTTGAATGAAGAATATTAGGGGTCTATATAAATTGGTTTTGATTTTGAAAATATGGTTTGAATGGTTTCTGTGAAACCTTGGGACAATATTTGAAGTTGGATGTTGAGTTTTATGAGTTTAAAAGTTGAGATGTGATTATAATTGATTCTGGTTTATGGAAAAAAAAAATAGATGGTATGTATCAAAATAATATTTTTAATAGAAAAATTTAGGTGATAAATATTAACTCAATATCTTTAATATGTTTGACTTTATTTAAATCGAGATTATAATATAAAACACGAGTTTCGCGAAACTTACACCTAAAACTTATTTGGTATAAGATTCGTCCAATTTTGAAGAGCTACTTGACGAATATAACTGTTTTTTTTTTTTTGCCCTTAATTGATTACTTCGGTGTCCTTAATTTACGTTACATGATTTACATCTATGTATAAGTATAACACATTTATATATTGGACGAGTCATCTATGTCCACCATTAAAAAGTATATGATACAGACTTACAGAGTAGCATTATTATCTAGAGGAAGAAAAATAAAAAACTAGATCAGGGAATATTATGTTGAATCTGTAAATGGTTAGACAAAAGGGGATGTAGCTCAAATGGTAGAGCGCTCGCTTTGCATGCGAGAGGCACGGGGTTCGATCCCCCGCATCTCCAAATTTTTCCAACGCGCCTCTCTCCCTCACTTTTTACCCCATAAAATAAATAACGCATGAGGTTATCTTTTTATTTTTATTTTATGGCTTTCTTTACTTGAGTGCATATTTTATTCCATACCAAAATTACCTTTTACTTTATTTATATTATTAAATTAGTTTCACTTTATTTACATACTAAATTAAACCTGTGTTTTATTTAGGTAAAATTGCAGAAAACGTCACAATCTAATTACTGATTTTGGATTTTCGTCTCGAACTATTTAACTTGGCGAATTTCGTCCCGTAATTTAATATTTTTTTGGAATATCGTCCCAAACTAATTACTAATTTTGATTTTTCATCCCAAACTATATCAACTCGCCAAATTTCGTCCCATAATTTATTATTTTGTATGAATTTAGTCCCGATATTAAATTTCTAATTTAATGAAAATGACGTTCAATTTTGTAATTAATTTGGGACGAACTCTGCAATATTATATAATTATTCATGTTAAAATTTACCATGTTATGACACTTAAGCAGCCATGTGATAAATCGGCAAATGCACAATTTCATGTTATAATTATGGTGGGACGACATTCCAAAAAAATATTAAATTACGGGACGAAATTCGTCAAATTAAATAGTTTGGGACGAAAATCCAAAATCAGTGATTAATTTGGGACGATTTTTGCAATTTTGTGACGACTAGTTAAAAACCAAGAGAAAAAAGAAGACAAATGAAAAGATTGTCTTGCCATATGCATGTTTTAGACACTTAAAATGAGCTTCCTAATTGGCTTCTTCACATAATCACATTTCATTGAAGTAATGATTTCTCTTCCATAAACTTCAAAGAATCGGAAACGATTACGAAATGTCAAAATATATAGGAACTTAACTGTATATAAATCGTGTCGAAAGAAGACCAATTTCCTCATAGTAATTGGCTTTCATTTGTCACACAATATACTATACAATTTATACATTTTCCTTATTAGAAAGTGGATAATGGACATAGAGTGTTACAAAGACAAAGAACAAACTCACATTTAGGATTTAGCTATAAATGGAATCATGAAATACAGTGCTCAAAATAAGGTGGTCAAATAATTGAAACTTAAAAAGTACTAACTGATAATAATAGAACAATATTTATAGATTTATGTACATAAGGCCATCTCTAGCCGAAGCAGGCAATAGCCCTCTCATGCTTTCCTGCATGCCTACCTGTCTGCCTTACCTAGTCTATCATCTCCAATCGAACCAACAATCCAAAATATTTAATTCATTTTCAAACTTTCCCACACTTAACAATAACAATAATAGTAATATTATTATTGTTGGCAATAATAATAATAATAATAAACACAATTAATGAAAAGCAACAACAATTATTATTAATGGAAAACATAATTATATTTTTAAATTAAGTTACAATAATAATAAGTTTTGTTAAATCATAGTTATATAACAATAATTTATTTATTTAAAACTAAGTCTTAGTTTATCAAAATACACCCAATTTTTTTACAAACACACATAAATATTTTAATTTATTTAAAATAAAGTGACCAATTACATAAAATTGACTATTTTAAAAATATTTACACAATTTTTGAGGATTTTTACACACACATATACATGTTTTATTTTATTTTTTAAAATTAAATTAAATTTTTTATACACATTTTAAATTGTTTTTTAAATTAAAAATAAAAAAAAGGTGGAGCCAAATGACGACCACCCATTGGCCTGGGCCTTGCTTGCCCGGAGGTAGACAGGTGCCTGCCTGCCTTCTAAGAAGATGTCCCTCCCCTCCCCCCCCCCCCCCCCCCCCCTCGGTTGCCCTCATGATCTCCAACCGACGACCCCCCTCATACCTGCCTCCCCTTCGGCTGGAGATGGCCTAAGCATTGCTCTTCAGAATGTAAGGTAAAAGCAATTGGAATATAACAAACTTTGATTAACAGATCAGCAGAGCACCAAATCTGTATTAGATACAACAAAATATTCACAAAAATCCTCGTAACTTAACTCTACAGTTTAAACAAGACCATTACTTATACAGTTCAAAACAAGATTCAAATATAAATAACATGGCATGCTTATATCATTTAGTTCTTTTATTTTAATCCTTTTACATATCCTACGCTGAATATGGTATCCTTACAGCTATCCTCTGGGCCAGCCACGGTCGCTGTGGATCTGGGTCAACAAAACTACTAGCAAGAAACTGCTCGGCTTCTTCGTCTATTAGTTCTCTGGCCCAATTTACACGTTTCGAGGGGCAACTACCTGGCCCGTAACACCTGTAATGAATGAAAATGGCAAAAATGGTTTAATTACAAGAGAGTGCATATATTAACACGATTTTCCTTTAACTTGCCTTAATCTTAGTACGGAAGTTCTTTGGTGGTTTAAATTCACAAGAACTTACTTGTACTCGTAAAAGCATGCGGTTCTTTCATTCTCGACTTTCCCCCAGTTATTCCAGCCAGCATGTTTAACACAAGCATCTATGTACGTGTATGCCAAAACTACCCTCCCGAAAGGTCCCCATGGTCGTCCAAGATACGTGTACTGTGCCCCTCCATTTCCAGTAATGACACATCTACAACAAATGATTAGTAAATACCAAAAGAGTCCCAAAAAATTGAATTGTAAAGAGTCGAAAAACTATAATTGCTACAATAATTAGTTAAAAAGGATTTGAAAAACAAAGCATTCATTTCAAATATTTGGAACACTAATTTCAAAGTTTGAACCCGAAATTAAATGATGAACAAACCTCAAGAATACGTATCCAGTAGTCTCCTGTGAAGATTTTCTGCTTTGAGCAGTTATATATCCAGCGGCTTTGCAGTGGATATGACAATGCTCCAATAGAGCAGTGCTGTTACCAAAAATGAAGTCCACACTTCCTTCAATGTAGCAATCCCGTAAATATTGCTTCCCATAATGCAAATATAGTGTATCCTGCAGAAATCACAATTTCAGATGAATAAAAGAAATGTATTTTATATAAATCATTAGAACCTGTTGTTACCAATAGGCCATAGTTCTAACTTCTTATCCTCATATAGCTACCATACCATTTTTAGCTGATACTAAAGGTTTTAATAAGCTTTCGACATTGGAATTTATGGCCTTTCAGGAAAGTAGTACTACGGTACGTGTTGCATAATGTAAATTGTGAATTCCAGGTCATACTAAAAGTCACAATGCTACAATCTCAAGACATGTTCATTACAAAAACGATTTTTTCTTTGAGCAACCCTGCACTGTTGAGGTGTGTATGGAGTGGTAGAAGAGATGCAGAAAGAACGAAACTTTCGATTATAAACTTGACTAGAAGCATGAAAAGGAGCAAGAATTTGGGCATGTCCTATAGGTTGTGTTGTCTAACAAAGAAAACCTTTTTATGTGATGAGGTCATAATACCTCCTAATTCTACTCATTCAATGCATTTCCCTGCTTTTTGTTATCAAACATCCTTATTCATTATCATCGACTTACAAGTTCACGACAGAATTTACAAGTATAACAGCCAAACAATTTAAAATCTTTAATAGCTCGAGTACAGTACAAAATTTTGCCTTTTTCACATATTCGACTAATATTGTCATAAATTTATGAAAAAACAACTAAGAAAAGCACAATACAATCTACATACCTGCCACCCAAGAATCGACAATTGTAAAACGCACATCGATCAGCAGTCACTCTAATCGCCACAGCCTGCCCTGACCCCTGCAACAAAGTAAATGAGAAAGGCATTATATATTAGCAACTTTAAACCATTTAATAAAAGGTAAAAATCTTTAGTATGATTTATCACTGTCAATAACTGAAGCTCAATTACAAGACTTAAATCTAATGGCAACACATAAACATAATACTACTCAGTTCAAATATCCAAAATCAAATGACTGTAAACACAGATTACCACACCCTTTTACAAACTATGCAAAATTAATAAGGATTCATTTTGATTTAGGAAAAGAAATGAAAGAGGTAAAAAGACAAGCACCTGGGGAGCACAATTTTCGAAAGTGATATTCTCAGCAATGAAATCCTCTCCTTCAACAATAACAGTCCCGCATCCGAACGTCCCCGTTCCAATCACACGCGCCACCTGATGATGTTCGATTTTGGTGGCGGTGTTGTTCCACGTCAACACCGTTTCCTCAGGTCGGATCCCGGCGAGTGTTATGAAGTTCTTGGTTTTTGGCACGTACACTGGCTGTTTGTAAACACCAGGCGCTATGCGAATCACCGTTCGACACGTGTTGCTTAGCGGCACCGCGTCTATGGCTTCCTGCACCGTCCCGTAATCGGCACCGCCGTCTTGCGCCACCGAGATTATCTTGAGTTCATTACTGATTGAATGAGATATTGGGATTGATTTTTTCTATGCTGATTGAAGGTTTGAAGATAGTGAGTGTTGAGGATTTAGTGATTTTAAGGGACTTTTGGCAACTTGCACCCTCGAAAATGAGTCTTTTGGCAGATTGCACCCTCGAATTTAGATTTTGGCAGATTGCACCCTCGAAATACATAAGCTTTGGCAGGTTGCACCCTCTAAAATTTTTCGGCCAAATAATTCGCCGGAAAATTAAAATTCTAATGTTGGCAAGGGTATAATTGTCTTTTTTATTCAATTCCCTCCAAAAATTCAAATTTTGTGCCTAAATTTTTATTTTTCTTATAACACATTTAAATCTTTCAACCATTTTTGCATAGTTCTTCGCCAGCTCAAAAATTAATATTATTGCATTTAACATAAAAGTGATTGTCAAGACATAATAAACACATGTAAACACAATGAACTTATCAACCCACAAATAAGAAATAATAACAATATTCATATTAATCTAATAATCAATTTTCTTACCATAACACATAAATATAGTACTATGAAAGGAACTGCTCGAAAATATGTGTGAATAACAAAAAAAAACTAATAATCGATTTGCTTACCATAATGTGGAGCTTGACAACCCAAGGGAATGAGGAACTCATAATTTTCATCTTCTTCTACTCGCAATCTCAACCCCATTGATCAATACACGGTGTATAATACCTAATATTACATATATAATCGGTTTTATAGTAAATGTGATGCAAAAATAGAGCAAAATTGAAGTGAGAATGTGATAAAGCCCTAATCGGTGTTGCTGGAGCAGGGTTTTTATATTTTTCTTTTAGGAATTTAGATTAAATTAATGTGTAAATGGATAAATTAACCCCTAAAGTACACATTTAATTTAGTTGGCTTAATTTTTTGGCGAGTAATAATTTTTTTTGGAGGGAATTGAATTAAAAAGACAATTATACCCTTTCCAACATCAGAATTTTGATTTTCCGGCGAATTATTTGACCTGAAAAATTTAGAGGGTGCAATCTGCCAAGGCTTATGTATTTCGAGGGTGCAATCTGCCAAAATTTAAATTCGAGGGTGCAATCTGCCAAAAAGCCCATTTTCGAGGGTGCAAGCTGCCAAAAGTCCGATTTTAAGTGGTCCATTTTTATAGGCTTCACTTTCAGTCTTTTCCTACTTCATTAATCATTAATGCTTTTGTTATTGCAATCCAAGAAGTAAATCTAACTTGTTCATGGGATTATAAAATGAAGTACATTGTGATCTAAAGATTACTGTAATTTACTAATTTTTATTTTGTAATAATGTATTATGTCATATAATAAATAGATAGACCGTATGCGTTATAAATTTTATTTCACAAAGATATCTTAATTAAGTTAGATCTAAATTGATAATTAATGATATTTTAAAGTTCTACTCTGAGTTTTAATTTAGTTTAGGTTTTAGAAGTTCATAAGGGGTAATAATGGATATCGGCCTTTATACTTTGAAGATATATATTATTACAGTAGTATGGAGGTATATCTTACGATTTACATTATTCAGGTTCTAGGGCAAGGACTCTGATGATTCAGGATTAATTTAGTGTAAGCTTGAACACCTGGGTTATTAAAAAAAAAATTTAAAAGAAATCATAGCGAGGAGTTACTAATAATTTCAAGTGTAAATATGGTTTTTAGTGATATTTATGATATTCTTATTACAAAATTAATATCGTTAAGGAATCATATCAATCAAAATGAATATTGCTTTATTTGGTTCGGAGAACAAAGAATTTTAAGGTCCATCATTTATTGATTTGTTTGTACGTGTGGTTATGTAGATCTTAAATTCGTATCAGGTTCTTCTACCTTTACACTGGACAGAGTATAAACTAGAAAGAATATTATGGCTTTGGGCTTTAACTTGGGGAATCAGGCCCAATAACGACAAAAAGCCCAAAAATGATTTAACTGAGTTGAGATGTCAATCGGGCTTGAGTCGAACTCAAGGCCTAGTGGTTGCAACTTGCAAAGATGGTCAAGACCCATTTAGTGGCTCTTTACCGATTCAATCAGATTCGATCCAGCTCATATATTTCATATTGTTATGAATTGGATTAGGTTGAATTTTGTAAATTTTTATATAAATTTTTAATGGTTGGGGGTTGATAAACGGGTCATTAGTTGACCTAGTGAAATAACATACATTTAGCTAAATTAGTTAATATTTAATGACTTAATTTTTGAATTAACAATATTATTTTATTGTCCGCTCCTAGGTTCATGAAAACTTGAGATACAAATATTACATAGCTCTAAAAAAAATAGAAAAAATAATTTAAATAATATCATATTAATCTAATATAATTAAGCTATAATTGAATATTGAATTACTGATAACTAAGATAAGATATACTTATTTAATTTTAATATTGGGACGGGTCGACCCGATCTGTGTATGACTGTGTAAATTGATATGTTGATGAACCGACCCATTTTGGCCCGCCTGAACACGACTCTTCCGTCCATTTGCCACCCCTACAAGACCCTCTTTGACTAGGTTTTGGCCCAGTCTTGAAAATTCGCGAAAATGTTCCGAATAAAGACTCAATTCAAAATTTCATATATGTTTCAATTTATATAATCAGATATCATAAACTTCAAACCTATAAAAGACAATGATTGACAACATACTTCCTAATTTTTCACTATAAAAGACATTAATTAGATATCACCTATTTTTCCTTTAAAACTCCAACATCCAAACTCAATTCAAATACAGTTTACCAACATTCACACTCAGTTCAAATGATATTTCAAAAGTTTCAATGAAACCACCAAAATGTGTCAAACTCTGTACATATATAATAATGGGTTTTTGGTATTGGATAACAAATACTAAAAAGAAAAGTAAATATACACCAATCGGTGATTGATTTAGTGAAAGAGCATGTGTCCAATACGTCACGAAAGAAATCAGGTCGGATTTGAAACCTGAATATTTTTGAAATACCCTAAAAGAATATCAACAAAATAAAATCATAATAATAAAAATTATATATTAGTATTAAAAAAATTCAATTGTTTATAAATAGCCGTTATGCATATAGAACATATTAATTTAATCAGACTCTATTCCAATTGAGTCTCGTTAAAGTTAAATTTAAGTTCGGCTCATAAAGTTACAATGTCTAATAAAATAATTCAAACTCAATCAAGCTTACATTTAATCTTATTCAACTCAATTTATCAAAAAAAATAAGAAATAATCTCACTCGACTCAAAACATAATCGGGCTAGCCATCGAATTTCCGATAAACCCGACTCAGTTGATCAGTCTCACCATGCCACCTGTCCCTGGCCCCGAAAACTTTTGAGATCCATGTCATTATAACAAGAATCGAAAAAGTCAGACATATGTATAAATATAAAGACAACAACCTTAATTTCCTTCGTACCCAATTTCACGTCACAAACACAAACGGATCAACATGTATTTCCCGAAAGGCCACCATGACGCCGGCGATGAGGTTGACGACTTCGACGAGCATGATCCCACTCCTTACGGCGGCGGATACGACATTTTTCTAACCTACGGCCGCCCCCTCCGCCCCTCCGACCAAATCTGCTACCCCATCTCCTCCTCCGCCTCCGACAACTTCGATTACGACCGCCCCCAGTACAGCTCCCACTCCAAGCCCTCCGCCTATGCTGATGAGGCTCTGGACAATGAGTACAAAAGCTACACTCGACCCAAGCCCCGACCCACTGGAGGATCCGAATTCGGATCCGGGTATGGCGGGAGGACTGATCAGTATGAGAAGCCTCAGACCGAATACGGAAGGAAACCCGACTATGAGAAGTCCGGATCCGAATACGGGTCCGGGTATGGACAGAAACCCGAGTACAAGGACTCCGGGTCAGAATATGGATCAGGGTACGGTAGGAAGCCCGAGTATGAGAGGCCAGAATCTGAATCGAGGCCCGGGTATGGGAGGAAACCCGAATATGAGAGGCCCGGTTCTGAGTACGGGTCGGGTCATGGGCTGAAGAATGAGTATGAGGAGCCTGGGTCGGGGCACGGGAGGAAGGCGGACTCTGAATACGGATCCGGGTACGGAAGGAAAACTGAATCCGAGGAGTATGGATCGGGTGGTGGGTATGGTCGGAGGACGGAGAGGAGTGAATATGGAGAGGAGGAGAAGCCTCGTTATGGGAGATCGAGTTATGGGAGCGAGGGGAACGAGAGACCGAGCTATGGGAGATCTGAGGAGGAGGATTATAGGAAACCTAGTTATGAAAGACGTGATAATGACGATGACGATGCTGATCGAAAGGGCTATGGTCGAAAGAAATATGTGAGCATTTCTTCCCTTTTCTCCTACCCTTCGTTGTTTGGTTTACTAAAGCTGGATTCTTTCTAAAAACCGTATCATGTAAAAGTTTTTGTTTTTTTGGCTTGATGTTTAAAGAATGAAATTGAGATTGGTTGGATAAGTTATTTTTCAAATTCTAATAAATATATATATTGGCAGGGAGATGATAACTCCGATGACGATGATGAGAAGAAGCGTCGCAATAAGCATCAACAACACCGCAAGAACTATGATGATTGAGCCTAGCATATAAAATGCCTTCTAAGATGGAATGCTGATTGAATAAAGACTTGGCAATTGGCACATATATGTGGTTTCCAAGTTGTTTTAGTATTGAGATTTCTATGCATATTAATTTCTAGCAATATGTACAAAATAAATGAGAATAACATGTGTGGCCCAAATAGGCCCAACATAGTATAGCAATTTTGTTCTTATTAGTATGTTCAAATAAATTTATTATTCTAATGATATTTTAGGTTAATGTTACCGACAAATTTCTTTTCCATTTTATAATTTACAATGCTAAGGCTGTTTCTCAAATGTGTTCTTTTGTGTTGGATTTGGTCTAGTTTTTTCATATTGTCGAGGTACATTACGTGGCTCACATCTCGACGAGAATCCACCTATACTCACCACATTATGTGGACTAACATATACTTCTACTTCACTAATTACTTATTTAAAATTGTATAAAACTTTTAGGAGAGGGACCAATCCGCTATACATGTTCTCATAGATCCAACAATAAAACATATTAAAACTACTTTCCATGTTTATTCACTCCCAAAACCATTTACCTAAATCTCTGACATAATGTTTTACATCTGAGGGTAAACAATCCTTGGGCCTTATGAGAACTCCTTTACAATTCAAATGGTTTAAAAGCAATGCATCTCATTAAAATCTTCAATGTCAAATTTCTTCAAAACGGATAATCAAAACTGCAATTAAGTTCATTCATTTCACTGAGAAAATTAATTTTACAGGGTATACATTGAAAAGTGAAAAATAAAAATTACAACTATAAAATTCAAAATTACCAGGATCTTATCTGAAAATTCTAGCTCCCAGATAGCACCAAAGTTTTTGCCTAGAAAAATACTCTTTTGTGATTAGCTAGATGTATCATTAAGCCCAATGTAAATACATCTGACTTAATGCGCCTAAGTTCATCACTCTTTCTTAAACTACAAATGCCAATAATCTGTAATTATATAAAGCCGGAGAACCCAACCAAAACTATTTCAGAAGATCAAAACACAAAAACAAGAGATTGGTTTTCTTTCAATAGCTCAGCACAAATGAAGTTAATTTGCTCAGGAATTACCTGCCCAAATGGTGCAAGAATGGCAAGCACCGCAGCATACATGATTTACAATCGGATCAAGAAACTACACAAAGATATCATGAAATTTCGACAGTATAATTAATCGTTACAATTGTTCCATATTGGTTGCATTTCCTTCAGGTAAGTCAAATGTGTAAATTCACAAAAAATTGTATCTTTATCCCAACGACAAACCTAACTTTTCGCTGCTTGAATAAGTTCAGTGTCTTTGGTGTTTATTTGAGGAGAAAAATAGCAAGATACTTCTCAATAGTATCAGAGAATGAGAGTGAACTTTAATCAACATGTTACATTACTCGTGTCAGCTTATTCCACACACACACGTTACAATGAAAAACAAATGTAAATGTTTATTTTGGGGAAGGAGTGTGCACATTTGCATCCTCTTCATTGTGCAAAGATTTTAAAGAGTCACAAGGTGAGTTTTCTTCTGTTACAGCACCCGTATTTTCATTATCTTGGTTTCCAAATATATACGACATAGATAAAGGGTTATAGGTAGAGCTTGCCTTTTTTAGTCCCTTTATTGCTGTTATTGCTGCAAGGGTGCTCTGATATATATCCACAGTTTCTTCCCCGAGCGATAATGTTGCTCCAAAGGCAGCATTTGACACGTCACCATGTCTTGTGCCCGTAGATTCAACCACCTCTGCTTCTAGTGGAAACAGAACCTCAAGATTTTCCTCACATTCATGAACTAATCTGGATAGAGGTTCAGTAGTGAAGAAGGGCTGCTGAAAGGCGAGCTGAGTAAAAGGTAGAGTCAACAATTCACCGGTTCTTTTATCATATTTCTTCAAAATCTTAATAAGACCTAATAAAATAAATATAGAGATAATGTTTCAGTAAACAATGGTACCAATGTTATGAATGTATAAGAGAAATCATCAAGAAGTGGCTTATTTACCTGCAAAGTTAAGGGAGCTGTAGTTTTTGAGAAGTACCATCTCTCCATGGATCGAAACAAAGTCTTTGCGTATCTCCATAATCTCTTCACTAAACTCAGTCTCCGAAGTAAACACTCTTTCGTTACTTCCTCTCTCCTTCACTCGCTCGATTATTTCCTTCAGTGCCTGAGAAAATATCAGCTCACAATGATCAAAGGCCACATTACTAAATTACGACCTCCACCAAAGTACCCTATAAAGAATATTACTAACTGAGAAACATGTGATCTACACATTAATCTTTAAACTGGTAAACAAAAGTGAGATAACGCCGAAATACTACATGAGCAGAATCTAACTGAAATTACAAAATGCCGGAAATTCGAAAGACGGAGATGCATCTGAGTTTGCCAGTGGATTGATTTACTTAAAAAGACAAAGGTCATAGATATGGTTAAGGCCAACTCACGTACTAGTCCATTTTACCAAGCTGAAAATACACCTTCGAGCTAAAATTTTGTATCTTCACTATCTATTTACTAATTACTTTCAATATTTATATATTATCTCGGTGCAAGGGGGAAGGGGATGCAGAGATGAAATGATGTCTCTACAATGTAACAAGATTGTAAAATTACTACCAGGAATTTTTATTAAGCGAAAATATTTCATGAGCATAAATGATAACCTTATTGAGTGAAGATGTTAACTATCTAAAGCTCTTGAGACTGAAGTCATATCAAGCACGTATTAACTATTTTAACTTGTTCAAATGTCTAAACTCTAGCTCTCTCAAATGGCTTGAGAGCTTCTTTTGGATTAAGAGATTTGGACCTATGTATTTCAAATTCATAAAATACAAATGCAGGACTTGTTTGCATCATCTGATTTTGTATAGATTTCAGACTAAAATGATGAAATCCACGTAATAGTGTTGTCATTCGAAATCGTTTTTTCAAATCTTTTGTCAAATCCAAAATACTTCAATTTGGATGAAGCCTAAGAGTCAACATGTTAAAAGATGGACCCTTTAGATCGGTCATCAAGAATCTTTTCCCTTCAAGAATAGAGGATGTGCTATCGGTAATTTCTCGGGCAATTAAACTTAAATAAAATAAAGTGGAATATGCCAGATAATATTCGTTCACGCTGTATAGCTTTACGCAAGACTATTTCTATAATCACATAACATGAGAACTTCCTTCATCCCATGCCAATAGTCCTTTATCTTATTCTTGGAGTTCCTCTAGTTCTGCCGGCAATTAACTTAAATAAAATAAAGTGGAATATGCCAGATAATATTCGTTCACGCTGTATAGCTTTACGCAAGACTATTTCTATAATCACATAACATGAGAACTTCCTTCATCCCATGCCAATAGTCCTTTATCTTATTCTTGGAGTTCCTCTAGTTCTGCCGTTAATAATAAGAAAACTAATATAATTGAATTGTACATGAAAAACTATTAACAGTCTAATTTTTATTTTGTCTCCGTCTTCAAAATATGATCATTACAAATGTAACTGGTGATAATAATTTATACACACAAACTTGAGTGAACTTCTCATCCTTTTTTCAATATCTGAAGGACTTTGCCATCTTATATCAAATTATCAGCTACGAGAAGTATTCGTAACACATGAAACAAACAAAAAATTACAAATCCCATTCAGTGAAACAAATCCTATGTAATTTCTTTTTGGATTCACGTGCATCGATAAATGTGTTTTCTTAAAAGTAACCATTAATTATTAACTACATTGGGACATCTGAAGCTCATTTAAAGACATGTGTTGCAGTTAGCAAATTCCAGTCTGGTCAAATTAACAAATCCCATGAAAATTGGAATATACCTCAAAATATTCTTTTGAACCATTTAACTCAGCAGAAACTAATGTCCACTTATAAGTTTTTTTGATAATAAATGTCCACTTTTAAGTTTAAGTATTATATTTCCTGTTTTTCTCCAACCACTCTGTCACATCGTTAAAGAGCAGAATCACTCGAGCAAAAACTTCCTTCAATGTTTCATATCATCTAGATCAATACCATCACTATCTAGCTACTTTCCACTGGAAAATGTAAATCAACACAGTACGTTTTAATTGCGTATTACCATCGAATTATTGTCATCTTGCAGGTTCAATTTCTTGGTTCAGAAAAGTCGACGGTTTCTACGTTGATAAGAAGAACGCCATCTAGTTTCAGAAGAGGTTATTCTTAAATCTCGTCTCCCTCCCCCTTGCGCTCGCGCGCACACACACACACAGATATTTATATATTAAAAAACTATTGAAAAATAAATAAACTCCAGTATTGAGTATGGAAGAAGTCAAATCCTGAACTGTTTGTTGATAAAATCTCAAAACTTCAGTTCGATGGTTCACAATCCTACTTTGATTTCACTCACAAGAAACACCATGATGATTTCAAAACTAGCAATTTTTTTTAGATCTAAGTTATCAAATTCTTCATTAATCAATCAATATAGCTCAAGTATAATTTGTATCTACGAATAAATTCACTGTCAGAGAAAGGCACGCCTATTTATCAAACTATATACCTTTTTTTAGCAACGATTAACTTAAACTCCCAAAATAAAAAACAAAAACAATCACATACTGTCCATGTAGAAATACACATAGGAGACTAGGAGATTAATTAAAACTTCAAAAATTAGTAAATTAGTAAACAACCTGGAAGCGGATGATGAAATCTTCCTCCTTATCGACGTAGAAATCGTTGAACTTTTCGACTTCCTCGTTGAGAATCCCCACAAACCATTCCTGTTGCGGATTATCAGCTGGAATATTCTTCAGAAGCTTCTTCAACAGCTTGTAGCACAAATACTTGTCTCTCCAATCAGGTAGGGTTTTTTCTAAATGTATCCTAAATTCTTTCCCGAATTTCATTATGTTTTCTGCTGCTGATGTTTAAATTCACCGATTCCGATGTTAATGCTAAACCTGCGTTTGAATTGAAGATATTATACACAATTTATACAAAAAATGCTCACAATATACACACACACATACAGCAAAATTTTAGGTGTTCTTATTGTCACAGCACGGGAATAAATTGGGGATATTCTTTTGAGATTTGTTTTCTTATGATTGAAATTGGAAAAGACAAAGGAACAGACAAAGAGATAAAGAATATACTTCACAAGAGGAGATGTGATAAGAGAGAATAAATCAAAGTTAAACCAATTTGAAACACGACTTTGTCTTTATTGATAATTTTTTAACATCATCATCAATTCCACCCACCTTCTATTTTAATTTTTTTTTTTTTTTTTTTAGATGGTATTTTAATTTGTTAATTGATTCTGAAACATATTGGTAACACTATTCTGATTATTTTTTGAAAGATACGGCGTAGATATTGTTCGCGAAATTCATGTTTTTAATCGAAAATCAGTTATATTAAAATTTTAAGTGAAACATTGTGTTGAGAACAAAATCAATTATTATTTTTGTGATGTTTTGGAAAATAAATATCGAATAACAACATTTGTACCCGGTTAACGGTATAAATAATTGTGGGTTTGTTTAATAGAGTTAATAGCAAAAATATCAATATTGAGTGAATATATAAGTGCACATTATTATTAGTATAACTATTATATTTCACTTAAATTTAACCTAATTAATTTGGCCCAAGCCAAAAAGGACTTGTCTACATGCAGCTAAACATTCTCTTTCCTTGCCGTTTTGCCCCTTAATTGGGCAACATGGACCAACAATTCAAAAGGTTGACTTGGGTGAGTCAAGTAGAATTAATATATGAAATTATAATTATGTGATCAGTCTTTGCTAAATATTTTTTTTTTATAATAAGAAGACAGAGTAAAAATAGAAACTTATTGCAATGTAACATACTATAAAGTTTTCCGAAAAATTATATTTAAGGCAAAATTGCAAAATTATTCAAAATTACTTGTCGACTTTGATTTTCGTCCTTATCTATGTCATATCGTCGAATTTCATCTCGTAATTTAATATTTTGCTCTAATTTCATCCCGACATTAAATCTCTTATAGGAAGTGCCGTTAAGTGGTCATGTTAGCTTTGAACAAGTAGACAAAATTACATAATTTATCTCAATTTAATTGTCGGTTTTGATTTATTCTCAAACTAGTTGCATATTGGTTTCCATCCCTAAGTTATATCACTTCGCTAAATTTTATATTTTGCCTAAATATCATTTCATTATTTCTCAATTTTGGTCCAAAATTAGATGGAATGGGAATAAGAAGAAATGCACAAAAGAGAAACTAAAAACAGTTTCTTATTAATGACAAGTCATAGGAGTAAAATACAAATAAAGTTTGTCTTTTTGTTTCAAGATGCGAATAAAGAAATGGAGAGCGCTTTATATGCTTTAAAAAAACTCAGATAAAAAATTACTCCCCCCGACCGCTTGCGAGCCTTCGGCGATTGAGAATACTGGCAGTGAAGGAGGTTCGTCCCACTTTTCTTGCTCCCATTTTTATTTTGGGGCGTCCCGAAACATGAATTCATTTCTACATTTGACTAGCTATTTTTTCACAAATGTCCTTAATAATGGGCCCCACAATGAATAAACAATGAAATAAAAAAAAGATTATAGGAGGGCAAAAAAGGAAAAATGAGATAAATATGACATTGCATAAAACATTGTACAAAATGTAAGATGAGCAAAAAAATTGGGATGGAGGGAGTATTATCCATAAATTACACTAATTAACTTGCAATTGTTCTCGGGTGTTCGCGGTGCGGTCTATTGCGGTTTTATACTCGCCCAAACCCGATCCATTATTTGCGGGTTTTTAATACTCAAGATCAAACCCAACCCAATAAGTCTAGAGATTGCACTTTGCAGTCCCTTCGGGTTGGGGCGGTTTTTGCGGTCTTTGCTTTTCCTAATTTAATGAAGTTTTTTTTTTTTGGAGGCTTTACTTTAATTTATTATCACTTACTATTTCGTTATTGTAGTTTTATCTAAGAATAAAATTCTTGAATGTTTCATAATCATATGAACAATACTACTTTTTCATAATTTTTAGCTTTAATTTGTTAACCTATTTAAAGTTTATATTTGCTATATAAAAATCAATAATTGTTACTCAAATACAAAACCGAACAAGACTTTTTCAAACAATAAACAAAAATTGAAAATACTTTAATTATTAAAGTTGATATTGGTAGTTGTCAATCGATAGAATTTAACTTGGATTGTTAATAAATTGTGTCGAGTAATTTTAGGGGACAAATTACGTTTTGGGGTTGAGACGGTAAATTAAAAGTTTGTATGTGCTTAAATTATATTAAATAATAAAACACAATTTGTTATTTTATATACATGCGGTTGGGTGCGGTTTATGCGGTTTTTTAAAATATAAACCCGAACCCGATCATAATTTGCGGGTTTTTGTTCACAAAGCCCAAGACCAACCCATTCATCGTTCAACCCGCAAATTGCGGTCGGTTTGGATTGGGCCGATCGATTGGGACGGTTTGACGATTTTATTGAACACCCCTAGGTGTTGGTGGCAAAAAGGGTCAAGACCCATGGATTGGCCCGTCATCAGCCCGGTGTAGGCCTATTTTATACACACACAAAATATTTAGCATGCAGAAAAGAAGCGAAGGCAGTGAACGTGTTAAACATAAAATAAATTGATTTTTTTTTTTTTTAGAAAAACATAAAATAAAATGATAAGAACTAAAAAATATCGAATTCCAACAACTAGACTCAAAGTAAGTAAAACAAGCTAGCAATACCTATAATGTTCATGCAAGTAAATTTGCCTAAAGGGAAAAGGTATGATTGGTTTTGATTAACTAAATAACAATGAAAATAAACTAAGTAAGGCAAAAGAGCAAAAATCAATAAGAGAAGAGGATATAGGGATCTATTTCACTTAGAACTTCACTTACGTGTCTCGATCGAGTAATTACTAATGATAGGTTGAGAATATTGATACCCGTGGATTTATTTTAGTTTTGCTTATCTTTTGACCTCTACCAATCTACTCAAATTCTATATCCTCAGATCACTCACAAACCTTATTGTCTCCCAAGGTTTTAAGGAAATTCTAAATCCACAAGATGAGATTAAATTTAACAAATCTTGATCAAAGAGTGCAAACATATGTAGAATTTGAAAGCCCTTCTTTAAATACTTTGAAATACTACTTATGTGAATAAATTCTCAGTGCAAATTACGAGGTTTACATAACTCAAATAACATGTTTTTCAATTACCCATCTGCCCCTATGGTAACTTAAGCCTTAACTATTACAAAATGACAGATAAAACCCAAAAATGCCCCTTAATGTGGAAATTGCGAACTTTTGCAAGACAAGACAGTGACGTCTCGCAGATTGCAAGACACTCCTTTTCTTGCGGCTGTGAGGTTGCAGTCATGCACTTTCGTACTTTCTTGCAAATGACATATCTTTTAGCTCCGACCTCCGAATGCAGATCCATAAAATTCGAGGTGCAGCTAATTAACTCTATCCACTATAACATAATCAAAATTCAGATTCATTGGATCATTCTAACAATGATTTATGCTTGTCGGAATGAGAAGCATGATTTAATAATGTCCTACAAGCTCACATTATGGCTTCACATTTGTATATTTATAGAAGGAATCTTATTGATTAATAAAATGCATTTTCCATTCATGGCTTATTTTATATTATGCAATACATTAAAAGCGTTTGGTTGAAAGTCCTCGGGGCTTAGGGCTAGGGGATAACTCATGGAATGATCCATACGGTCGTGCTGTTAAATATGTTATGAGTCGATGAATCAATCAAGATAGGGCATCTATGGATTCATATAAACCCACACATATGTGTATATCCGAGAGGAGGAGAGGACGTTGGGTTCCATCAACGTGACAAGGATAATCGATACTGAGCAAACCAACCGAAGATTACCCATTAATGGAAGTGTGTGTTTCACATCGTTGATGACGTTACTCTCCAACTTACGATAGAGTACAAAAGGATCGGCACCAAGTTGAGTATCGAGTAGTTTGATATTTTTATATGTGTTTTTTCAACTTTATCTTATCGAATCGAGCTCGAGCTGAGATAAGCTTCAGAAATTATACATGAAAATTTTTATTCAAGATTGTGCTATTTGTAGGATAAATCGAGTTCAAACAAATTTTTATTAAATAAATTTGAGCCGTCAAATATCATGTTTAGGTAGGAAATGGGTTGCCTAGATGGACATGAGTTAGGTCAGGGAAGGTTGTTGCTATTCAGGTAAATAATGGGCCGTATCAAAAATGTGTTGGATCAAATAAATGCTAAGTATTTTCTTTTGGATCCAAAAGTAGTGTCACTTTTTTTCTTTTGTGTTTTTTAGAATAAAGTAATGTCACTTTGTGTTGAGTCAATTGGTTGGTGCATATTCGGATTGGATCGATGTGTTTCATGTTCCGTTAATCTATAAAAAGACCAACTTTATGACATGTTTTAGATTCAATTTAACTCAATCAATTCATTCAATTAAAGCCCACCGAAAAGTCAACAAAAAGTTGAAATTGGATTGGCCCTGCTCAATATGTAGAGGCCCATTTTGTCATTCCACTAACAAAAACTATGGGCCTGTTTGTTTGGCTTTTCCCAAAAAAATTTGTGTTTGGAAAATGTCAAATAAACATGTTTTCTATTTTCTAAAATAAATTTTTCATCTCTCAATTTTCTCAAACTACTCTCTTAAAATTCAAACAAACAATAATTTTCTTATCTCTAAACAAAAATTATACAAACTCTACTCTGAATTGACATAAAGTAAACTATCTCTTACACAATTTATCTCACAACAAGCATGATTTGACATAAAGTCTTACACCTACAACCCAACTCTTCAAAAAAAAAATATATATACCCACTTTATTTCTGAAATCACTCTCTCAAAACCCAAACAAACAACGTTACGCAAATCGAGATTATTTTACAAACCTCCACTACTCTCCAAACTACTTTCCGAAGTACCAAACAAACAGGCCCTATAATTTTGAAGTTTAATAGCTTGAAATAATTAATTTGAAATTCGTTTCCCTTATTTCAGATTAATAGTTTGCGAAGCTATATATATACTCGCTTGTAGATCTGAGATAATTGGACTGGACCACAACAAGATTAATTACATTTTAATAAAACAAAAAAGTCCAAAAAATTGTAATAATTGAGGTCATAGTTAGCACACGTATACCTCTTTTTAATTATATGCTCCGTATTTTATATCTGTACAACTTTTAACACATTTATTTATGACCTTGGACGTGGACCAGACAAATAAGAGTATGACGTTGCTCACATACAATTGGCTGAAATTAAATTAATGATTTGGATTTGTGACATAAAGTTGCATACTATTGTTGGCTCGACCTATTAAATGAAAAATCCTTACAGCAAACATTCAATACATAAACAAAGAGGAAGCTGATGTGAAATTAAATTTCCTAGAATCGATCTAACAATTTGTGAAATTCCGAAACTATTCTTATAGATTACTCTCATTTTGACCAAAGTTTTAAAAAGAATTTGGTCAATTAATTAGAGTGATTAATATTTGTATCCATGTTAAATTTTAATGTAATTAACAAGTTATGTGCCAAAGTTCTTCAAGGCATATATAATAAACATTAATAAGATATAAAATCATTTCAAATAACATGTTAATATGTGAAATTATTTAAGAATGAAATGGACTTTATTATATTTGAATCGTATTGATTAAGCTTATGCTCAACTCATAAAATTACGAAATCTAATAAAAAGACTTGAATTTTATTCTGACTTGCATTTAATTAAACTCAAATTGAATATAGTTGGCCCGAGCCATCAGGTCTAGCCTGCTCAAGTGAGAGTCCTAAAAGTGCATGTCCTACTAATAAAATTAAAGAAATGGAAATATTGATAATGATATAGCCATGTGATTCAATAAATTGAAAGTAAATGCTTACGTAAATAAAAAGGTGGTGAAATCTTTATTTTGATAACCAAAGTTTGGTGATATTTCACTCTAGTCAGCTTTCCGTACAGCCTGGCTTCATAAATAATTCATTATATGACAAAGGAATTTCCTTTTTCTGATACTCTAATTTTCGATCCCAAAAAAAATATAATACTCATATGTGTTTTGACAAACCTACATGTGTAATTTTTTTTTGCGAATTCCCTTGTGTTTTACAAAATATTACATGAAGTCTCTTTTCGTCCAAAGTAAAGAAGAGTTACGCTCGTGTTTTCGGAATACCCTAATTTTTTTTCTTTCTTCATCCCATAACACCCCCCACCCCCAATAGCAACCATGATCGCCGGCGGCTCAGAATCATCGACCACGACATGAGTGCAATCGAGTCAAGTAGTATCGAACGACACACTGTTTAAGCTTGATTTGAAGTTTATCGAGTTTAAAATTTTATGTTTGAGATTGGTGTGATTGTTAAACGTGCTGAGTATTGAGTAACTTGATATTTTACATGTATTTTATCAATTTTTAGCTTATCGAGTCAAGCTTCGAACTTTAAAAGTTATCAAATGAAAAATGATGTTCAAGCTTGTTTGATTTGTATGACAAACCGAGCTCGAGTCAAGTATGATCAACTAGCTTGATTTGATTTTCAGGCCTTAATGCCGCCGACTTGGGTGCATTGGTCCCAAGTTGAGTCGTGTGGGACACACCCCAACAGGGATTCCAACTTGAATTTGCTACATTATAGTGACTAATCTCTCCACTACACCAATCACGTGTTGGTCTTGTAATATGTCGAATTCAAATTCATACGAGAAGAAGTGCTCATGTTATACGCTCGACAGAGCCTCAAGGTGAATAATTTTGCCAGTTCTAGAACCTAACTAATATCATTGGAAAATCAAATATATGTATATTAAAACAGCAAAGCATGTGCTGAATTTAATGGGAAATTATATAGTATCTCAAATATTTAATGTGATTTTATTCGAATAAAATCTCATATATAGTCAATGCATGATTTCTTTACCTAACATTTAACTATGATGCTGGATGTGGTAATTCAATATGGGGATGAAGATTGTGACCACTCATGATACGTTAGAACTTTGTCTTAATTATTATGTTTTGCCACCCACGTACATTCATATGTAACGTTCCCTTAGGAACTGTCTACTTTACTAGTATTTTCCAGATCCATATACAACAGTTAAAATTGAACGTATAATTAAACTATAAAGTAATTTTGTGTACTTGCATGTGGATTGAATTATTGGAGTTATTCACGATTTGATGAAATAAGTAATGATGACATTTCCACTTCTAGATCTGTAGACTGTTGTATATACATATGCTTTTTTCGAGACTTGTTAGATATCCTCCCGGATCAAAATTTCAATATTTTTCATCGAAAAGTTCCATTTTTTAATCAAACGAAACAAAAACAAGATGAAATTTCGAAACTATTTACTTGAATGAAATTTTCTTATTTTTCTTAATTTGATAAGTTTTTTACAACTTTTCATTAGTGTTAATATTTCCGAAAATTCTCAAAAAGTTTCTAATATTTAACTGATCGAAACATACATTCGAAACGAAATTTTGATCCATGAATATCCTAACTTCCAAACTATTAATGTAATTATATGGTTATCATAAAAGTTGATCATATTTGTTAAAAAAAAAATCGATCTAAAGTGACCCACTTAATGTCAATTAATGTTATATGGTTATCATAAAAGTTGATCATATTTGTTAAAAAAAAGAAAAAGTTCGATTATAACTCTAAAGTGACCCACTTAATGTATATGAGTTCTTAGGTCGTAGCATGGTAAAATTGAGGCTACAAAATCTAAAGATCATATGAATAAATTTGAGTATTTATACACTACTTTTCATCATGAGGATGATATGTTAACTTATTATATTAAGTTCTCATTAGCAAGGATCCATGGGGGCCAAAGAAACAACCCGATTGCTAATTTATACTAATGACCAATCAATTTATATCCAAATATTACTCCCTCCTTTTCAAATTAATTGATACATATATAAAATTTTCATGTGTCAAAAGAAAATTTCATGGCTACCCTGTGGGGTAGCCACCATCCGCCCTGTTTTAGGGGATTTTAGGGACAATTTTCATGTAAAAGTGACCTAACATTACAGATGGTGGTTACCCAGAGGGTAGCCACGAATTCACCCAAAAGTACTTGTCACATTTGGTTTTCCAATGCATCTTTCTTCAATTTCACCATTTCTTACTTCTGGGTTTACACAATAAAGTAGAATGCACAAAAATCAATGACATTAACTGAAACAATCACTAAAATGGTCACATTTGGTTTTCCAATGCATCTTTCTTCAATTTCACCATTTCTTACTTCTGGGTTTACACAATAAAGTAGAATGCACAAAAATCAATGACATTAACTGAAACAATCACTAAAATGGTATTTTTGATATCTTTCTCATGAAAGTGACTAATTATTGAGTTTATTAATCTGTATGAAAAGGAAAAATGTCCCAAATAATTTTGAAACTGAGGGAGTATAATTTTGCTTAGCAAAACCGTTGCATATATATATATATAGAATGTCCCGACTGACATTGCCCTCTAGCTCGTATATATATATATATATATATATATACGAGCTAGAGGGCAATGTCAGTCGGGACATTCTTGACTAGATCGGGTTTAGGAGATTATTTTTAAGACATCGTGGCTAAGAATGCACCAAAATATACATTGTAAATTACAATTAGGTCTAATTTTTTTTCCTAAAACCAGCTACTGAAGGAGCAGCAATGAAGGGTATTTATGGCAATAATAAAAACCGAAGTTGCGGTCAATAAGGTATAATTTTCAAGTCAATCTTATGATTCTAAATCATTAATAAAGTTTGTCATACAATAATATAAATGTCATTATGCCAAAAGACGCCCACTAAAAGTGTCTTAATCATTACTTTAATTAGGCTTTCATTAACTGAAGACAAATGTGTCATGTTGATTCTCTATATGCGACATAAAACGTTTACTAGAGTTGTCGAATAACTAGATTTTAATTCAAATCCGATCTAAATTGGTGCAGTTTATTAGGATTCTATTAGATTAAAACTTTGATGGAGCCGTGATCCATTCTAGAATATCCATGATCATGAGATTTTTATTAATTAAAGATTCGATAAATTTGATTCAATTAAAATATTTATAATTTAAAATATATGGGACAAATATAAATTTAGGTTAATCTCATTAATATATTAAAGATTGAAATCAGATAATAAATAAATAAAAATTATATACATAAATAATGTTTTATTCTTGATGACAAAATATTGGTGCTTTTATTGTTTGCCCCCAAAACTAGTTCTATAATTATGAAGAAAAATAGAATAAAAAATAGACTCTGACTTAATTAATTTCCCAATTATTTTCAAAAGATCGGTGAATCGGGAGGTGAAGAATTGACCAGATTAAGAATGTTATCCCAATAATTCTTGTTATTTTCATAATAATCACTTCCGCCGCCGTTATCCGACTCTCCGCCGTCTTCCGATCGTCGATCCGCCGAAGAATTACTCAGCAATAAGTCCGTAAACTTTTCCACGAAATTCCCACTAGGAACGTGTTCAGAACAATTCCCCGTCACTGATTCCGCAGCCCATGTCGATTGAAACGACGACGTGTCGAGCAAGTCCTCGGTCGAGAACGGTACCTGCAGCTGCTGTTTCCAATCTTCTTTCACAGTTCCGCCGTCACACACGGAGGAGCTGAGCGTGGACGTCGGCGATCCCAAATCACCGCCAATTCCCGCCACGGAAACACTCGCATTAGCGGCTTCGGTTGCATCCCCCCAGCCGTTCCATGATTTCAACACGTCGAGGCACCGGGCCGGGCCTACGGGCTTGTGGATCGTGCTAGAAGT
Source organism: Penstemon barbatus (assembly GCA_003313485.2). Classification (NCBI taxonomy): domain Eukaryota; kingdom Viridiplantae; phylum Streptophyta; class Magnoliopsida; order Lamiales; family Plantaginaceae; genus Penstemon; species Penstemon barbatus. Next base: position 75,593,508 of record CM064884.1, on the reverse strand, counting down.
TGTTTCGAACTCGGGCTTCTGGGCCTGTTTGTGGAGTAGAATATCACAAAATTAATTAGAAAACGGGAAAATTGCATTACACCCCCCGATATTTGATAAAATTACAAATATACCCTTTAACGTTTGAATAATTATAAAAACATTTTCCTGACCTGAAATGAATTAGAGAAGGTGGATATGAGTTTTGATTGCCTGACCAATCTGGCTTCAGCTTCAAGCCGAGCGCTCTCCCATTGAGCCATATGGCTCAGATTAGCCGCGTTCTTTGATTGGCCGCCATCCGTACTGGTTAAAATGGAATCGTTTTTGGGCTTGTGGGTAATCGGGTCAATACCCATTTTAGCTAATCTTTTCTTCAAATGAGTGTTCCAATAATTTTTTATCTCATTGTCTGTTCTTTTCGGCAAATGAGTTGCAATGGCCGACCACCTAGGAACAAGATAATCAGGTACAAACACAATAAACGACACCGTTTAATGATCAGCACAACAAGATAACAAAAGACCCCTGTTTTATAGTTCAAAAAGACAAGAATTGGCCTCTTTGTTCTATGTAAAACAGTAAAAGTGAAGTAAACTACAAAAATTGACGTCTGAAATTTTATAAAATATTATATTATAAACTACAAAAATTTGGTTTAGAATGTTGACAGATCGAGTAATTCCTCATTCCTGAAATGCAGACTGGAAATAAATACTCCTATATTAAAACAGATAAAAAAAAAAAGCAACAGTTTATGGAGGCCAGTAAATGCTGCTATTGATATTTGATCATGTACCTCTGACATTATACTTCAACAAAATTAGGTACATATGGATGAGTGTGTTGCCTCGATTTCGTTTGATTTTGATTTCGAAAATTTTGGTTTTGTGGGTTTAAAATTTTGATGAATGACTGAATTTGGAAGTAAAAAAAAGGATAAGTGTCAAATTAATGACTTTTAAAGAAAAATAAATTATAGTTTTCAAATCATTAACATGTTCAGATCTAATTTTACTAGATTTTGATCATTAGGCTGAAACTGGATTTGGATTTGACTTAAGATGAGACTAGGTATAAACATGGCGCGTTTTGCCCGTCTCAATGAGATTAAACCCGAGGCAGACTAGATCCATATGGACCCTTAATGTTAAAATGGTCTGTGGAGGAAGAAAAATTAGAATTTAGTTCAATAAAGAAATTACAATTCTGTCACATTACTGTAAAATTTGTCAACCATATATACTCAAATTTAATAAACATATACAAAATGAAGAAAATTGACAAACTTTAGAAAAAAGTAAATAAAATTACCTGTTTCCTAAAAGAGCATGTAGCTGAATGATGGTTTGTTCCTCTTGTAAACTGAATTTGCCTCTTTTGATATCAGGTCTCAAATAATTAGTCCATCTCAATCTACAACTCTTGCCACATCTCTGCAGCCCTATATATATATGTACACAAAACAATTCATATTATTATTAATATTATAAACACTAATAAAATCAATAGCTTGAATTTTGGATAAAAATTCACCAGCTTTGAGGGGTAAGGCGCGCCAACTTCCATGACCATGTTCTTCAATGTAAGCCAAGAGTTTTTGATCTTCTTCGGGCGTCCAAGGCCCTTTTTTCAACCCGAGTTTATCGCAACACGGAGATCGACCCATCGAGCGAGATTAATCGATCGAATTTAATTTTGTTGGAGTGGAGGGAGTGAAGAAAAGAGTAGTAAATAAGGAGGGAGATGGGCTAGCAGGGAAAGGAAGGACAGAGGAAAAGAAGAGATAGAGAGGTATTTAATTTTGTGTTTTGGTACTTTTGGATGATAAGAGACCTTGTGTTAAATTTGTGGGATACCTTTAGCATTATAGCAATTTCACCGTCGTCGTCGTAAAGTATAGAATGCGTCAACCTCATTTATTGAACATGCTTTATCTGTCTCTAGGGATATATTTGTCTTTTTCACAATAAATTATGAAGATTACTCGCACTTAGAGCGCCCGAGTAAAATACAATACGATCTCGGAGAAAGTAAATGTATTTACCATCTTGACGAATGGGATTTTTGCTAATAAAAATAACAGATAAGTTTTGCCAATTAAAATTAACATAGGGGTGTTTCTGCATTTTACTTCTATAATTTGGTTCGTGAAGGTTTAGTACAATGTTATTATGTTATTATTATTTTTTCGTCACATATATATGAATTGTCCTCACATGTCTTGTGACATTTCAATTAGAAAACAAAGTCTCCAAATGAGCCTTTTTATTTGAAATTGGTATTTGTGGATGTCTTATTTGAAATTTAGAATCTAAGTTGACTAGGACATTTGTAAACTAATAGTGGAAAAGTGATTACAGCCCAAATCAAAGACACATATCAACTAAGAGACAACTTTAATTGATTATGCAACATGACAATAAAGATATTTTATTGATTGGTCTAAATGATAATTGGTTTGGTATGTTATAAGTGGTTGAACACATTTATGTTCTTTAATGGGTAAACATTACTAATTGTCTTTATCATCAACTTTTTACAGAGTTGTTCCTCTTGTGTTTTTTTCCCACGTTAGTCTCTACTATGAATTATTTTTTTCATTTCGATCATTTTCAGGTTGTCCAAGGTGAATTAAAGTGCCAACACAGTTTTATGAAGGACTAAATTGATACAAAACAATGTTATGGGGGACTAAAGTATAACATTATAAGTAAAAAAAAACTCTTGTAAATGACCAAAGTGAAACAAATAATTTATAGTGCATGGGAGATCAACATAGGAAAAAAAAATACAAAATAGACCACTCTATAAAAATTTAATGATAAGAAGGACCATTAGTAACGTTTACCCTTCTTCTTTGATTATTTGGATGGTCCATTGATTTTAGAAGTTGTGATAGTAAATTTCAAAATGAACTGCAAAAACTCTGCATGTGTTATCCTAGACATAATTAAATACCATATTTTAATTTTATGAGCAAACCCCCCATACTAACCTTTTATTAATAATAAATATCTTTCATTGGTATTTTAGTAGCTCATCGCATTCATTTGAAATTTTGGAGTTCATTGAAGGGGTTACATTTTATTTCTAGGAAGAAATATAATAGGGTGTTATATATTGTCCCTACTTATGTATATCGAAAAGAAAAGAATATTCATTATTACAGCAAGTGAAGTACATACACTACAGTCCAAGATTGGAGGGGGTTAAATACATTTGAATTATTAAAATGTGTAGTTTTCCTAATAAAAAGAACACAACGCATATTCTTTCAATTAGAAAATTTACCGAGGATATTTTTGTCATATTACTCCGCGTATCCTATCTTGATAAAAAATCACTATGGATATTTTTGTATAAAACTCGTAAATTAAAAAATGTCATGTTCTATCTAGTGATTTATATTTTTATAAGTGACTTATATGAACGGGGAATCATGCAATTTTTCCATTACATAATATCTTGTTACCTAATAAATTATGTAAATTTTTTTTAAGGGTTATGTAAGTACTTTTCATAAACAATTAGCCTAAGTACTGAAACCGTATATAATTTGTCCATTACAAAATATCTTTGTTATCATACGGGCGCAATAATTAGCCTAAGTACTGCAACGTATTCAACACGACAGACTATTTATAAGTTTGATAAATAATTATCAAATAATTCGGAGACCACACCTTTTTGACCCATTAATAAGTAAAGACTTTTACTTTACCTTTGAAATGATGGCATGTATGGATTGCTCTACATTAATTATTTATTTACGATTTGCCATTTAAGTGACCAACTACATTTTAAGTTGGTCTTTTTGGTACATTTTGACTACTGGGTAGGGTGGGCGTCGGGTTCGGATAACACAATCTCGACCCATTATTTTAAAAATTCGAATGGGACGGATATTATTAAGTTTGGGTATTCGAACTTTAGAAATTCGTATTTTATTATGGGTACAATGGATATGTTTGAGATTGATCTCTTCGATCCCGAATGATTGGTCTCGTCTATACCTTTTAATATTATGTAACTTATACATTTTACTTGACTAAACTACAAGATAATCTAATTAATTAATTAACACCATTTAATTTTGGTAAAATGGAGTTGAATAAAATATTTTGGTATTTGCTATAGATAGTATGAATTGAGTTTTTTGATTGAGATATGTTTTAGATCGTATTTTGGATATGTTTGAAATGGTTATTAATTTCTTAGTTGATATGTTTCATGTAAATAATAGATCAAAATGATTCATTTTACCAAAAGAAAAAAGGATAAGAAAGTGATTATGTAATATACTTTTATTAAGTCCGAGGAGAATTTATATTTAAAAAAACTATGGAACCCGTAATCTCAACCCATCTCGTCCCGCAATTATTCTGATACCCGAATTATTATGGAAAAGGTTTGTGAAAGTATCAATCTCGAAATATATTATACCCGTATCTCTAGTCCCGAACCCGTTCCAAATCTGCCTCGTGCCCACTCCTACTACATGGTAGATTTTGACAAATGTGAATTCGAGAATTTAATTTTGAAGCAGGAAATTCTCAGCATACTAAATTATTAGCTCACAATTTGCCCATGGTTCCTTTTATTTTTTCAAATTTGCCCTTTAATTGATGCGCGTGTGTTAATTGATTAATATGTGAAACATTGATTGAATTACTTGAGAGTGAGAGAAGAAAATTGATTGATTGAATTACTTGAGAGTGAGAGAAGAAAATGAAATTGTGAAAATGTATTCTTGAATCTGGAAATTTACAGAATGAAAAATGAAAAAGTGTGTACAAGTCTACATCCTATCACCTATTTATAACTAAATAATTGACTTCAGGAGCTAAACTGTAAATACATAAATAATGTAACAAAATAAACTAAACTTAAGTCATTAACCTAACAGAAGCCGCGTAACTTAAATTTATACGAATAAATCAGTAACTCAATTTGGGGATTTAGGGCTCTTTTCCTTCCTTCAATTTTATTCTTCTGCTTCTTCAATTTCCTTTTTCTGTAATTGATTTTCATTTAACACCCCCCCCCCCCCCCCACACACACACACATACACAAGATGGTGTATACACATTTCGTATACCCATCTTGGCAAGAATATTGCTGAATTGTGGACGAGGTAGTGGTTTAGTTAAAATGTCTGCCAGCTGAGATGCAGAAGAAATTGAAATGAGTTTGAGGTGATTTTGTGTGAGATAATCACGGACCAAGTATAAATCGATCTCAATATGTTTGGATCGTTCGTGGAAGACTAGGTTTTTGGCTAAATGAAGAGTAGAAGCGTTATCACAGAACACTGGAGAAGGTGACACCTGATTGATCTGTATGTCTTTAAGCAATTGAGTAATCCAAATGATCTCGCTTGTGATAGATGCTAATGCACAAAATTCAGCCTCTGCTGAAGATTTAGATACTCTAGGTTGTTTTCTTGATTTTCCAGGAGATTATAGAACTTCCCAAATAGGTACAGTACCTTGTAGTTGACCTTCTAAAATCCAAACACACACCCCAGTCAGAATCACAGAAACCTGAAAGGAGCACAATTAAGATTTTCAGCATAAAAAAGACCTTGGCCTGGAGTAGCTTTAATATATCTTAGAAGATGATGAACTGCAGCTAGATGTAACTTAGTAGGTTTAGATACAAATTGGCTGAGTTTGTGGACAACAAATGTTATATCTGGCCTAGTTATAGTTCGATAAATGAGCCTACCAACTAATCTCCAATAGGGAGAAGAGTCAGGAAGAAGATCATAATCATTGTTCCTTAACTTGTTTTTAGGATCCATAGGGATTAGAACTGGTTTACTGGCAAGATAACCAGTGTCTTGTAGAATCTGTAGGGCATAATTCCTTTGAGAAATGATCAAACCATTTTAGAATAAGTAGAATAAGCCAATTCTATACCTAAAAAGTATCTAAGTTTACCTAGGTCTCTGAGTTTGAACATACTACTTAATTTATGTTTAGTAGAACATATAAGATCAGTATTTGGACCTGCAACTATTATATCATCAACATAGACTAAGACTGCAATAAAAGATATACATGTTCTAGTAGTAAAAAGTGAATAATCAGACCTGGACTGTGTGAATCCCATTGAAGTTAGAACTGTAGTTAATTTGTGATTCCATTGCCTGCTTGAGCCCATATATTGATTTGTTTAATTTGCAAACCATATTATCTGTTATACCTGAATTCTGATGTGATTGTGGAATGTTGTATCCCTTTGGTATCTGCATATAAACTTCTTTTTCTAATACCCCATTTAGGAATGCATTAGTTATGTCCAATTGATGTAAGTCCCAATCTTTAGCCATAGCTAGAGCTAGTAAAACAATGATTAATACCATGTTAATTGATTAATATGTAAAATATTGATTGATTGAATTACTTGAGAGTGAGAGAAGAAAATGAAATTGTGAAAATGTATTAGAGCTAGTAAAACATTGATTAATACCATGTTAATTGATTAATATGTAAAATATTGATTGATTGAATTACTTGAGAGTGAGAGAAGAAAATGAAATTGTGAAAATGTATTCTTGAATCTGGAAATTTACAGAATGAAAAATGAAAAAGTGTGTACAAGTCTACATCCTATCACCTATTTATAACTAAATAATTGACTTCAGGGGCAAAACTGTAAATACATAAATAATGTAACAGAATAAACTAAAGTTAAGTCATTAACCTAACAGAAGCCGCGTAACTTAAATTATACGAATAAATCAGTAACTCAATTTGGGGATTTAGGGCTCTTTTCCTTTCTTCAATTTTATTCTTCTGCTTCTTCAATTTCCTTCTTCTGTAATTGATTTTCATTTAACAGCATGTGACAAATTTCCATCTAATGTTGGAATAAAATTAATATTTTATTTGTTGATGTTAAGAAAAAAATGTTATTTCGAGAGGTATAGGGCCTATATGTTTGGTGTTTGGGAAAGTAGTTTGAGAGAGTAGTGGAGGTTTGTGAAATAATTTCGATTTGCGTAATGTTGTTTGTTTGTGTTTTGAGAAATAAAGTAGATGTAGGTTTTTTTTGGAAGAATTAGGTTATAGGTGTAAGATGTGTAAGACTTTATGTCAAATCATGTTCGTTGTAAGATAAATTGTGTAAGAGATATGTTATGTCAAATCATAGTACAGTTTGTATATATGTTTTGTTTAGAGATAAGAAAAATTGTTGTTTGTTTTAGTTTTGAGAAAGTAATTTGATAAAATTGAGAGATGAAAAATTTATTTCAAAAAATAGAAAACATGTTTGTTTGGCATTTTCCAAACACGAAATTTTTTTGGGAAACACCAAACAAATAGGCCCATAAAAACTTGATTTGAGAGTGCCTCTTTATTTAAGACCGAGTATAAGTGTACCAAAATTAGCAAGGAAAGGTCGAAGAGTTACTTCCTAGTACGACCAGAGCTAGCAAAATGGTTCAAAAGTTTTGAATTAATTCGTACTAAGCACGATCATCATTTTTTTTTTTTGGGTTATGTTAAGTTAAGATTAGTGAGACTAGTATAAATTGAATTAGGCTGACGAATCATGAAAATAAGAACATGGAATATCTTATCAATGAATAAATCGATTTTGTCTCGACCAAATTAAATCCAGCCAATTACTTTATTTGATCAAATATCTTTAATATTTGCTATCTTTGATTAAATTCAAGCTGACTCAACTCGCACTATTTACGAAAGTTAAGTCCACTTTATATGACTTTGGACAATCCTCACCTTACAAGTTAACTTTTGTGGTTGAGTTAGGCTCAAGCCATGTAAGTAGACTCAACCAAAGCCATGTGGTGAATTCTAATATGGTATCAGAGCCCCATGTTAATGTGGGTCACCTCCTTCCGTGATGGACTCCTCCTTGTACGCATGATGGGCTTCAATATCTAGCCACACACTTCGCCCAGATAACAAAGACTTGGGTCATTTTTTTTCCAGTTAATCAAGGCTTGTAGTGTCATTATTCCACCGGTTAACGAAGGCTCGGAGTGTTATTATTCGTGTGTTGGGTCTTCACCCACATATCACAAATTCACAAGGTTGGACTTTCATATATCACGTGCTGGACTTGTTTCACCTACACATTATGCCCGCCCACACGTGAGGCGAGAATATTGAGACTAAATATCCCTCATTTGTTGAAAACAATAGTTAAGTACACCTTATAAGGTCTTGGGCAATCCTCACCTTACAAGTTAGCTTTTGAGGTTGAGTTAGGTTCAAGTCATGTAAATGAACTTAACGCAATCCATGTAATCCATATGGTGAATTCTAATATACATGCTTATATTCTGATTTTTCTCTTGTCAAAATTAGAACATTAATTGTCCTTGCATACACATCACGTTTCTTTAAATATATTGAGGCTTCACAATTTATTAGATTTTGATGTGATATAAGAAATGGGACAGTATGTGGCTACTAAATCTTTCTTCATTTGCGGTGAACTTCCTCCTTCATTTAATCGTCCATTAATTTATGATGGCCCTCTCTTTAATTTTTAGTGCTATTCATTTCTTGTCAAGTGTAAATCCCACATCAGTTGCTCTTTGTGGGGGGATGGAAATTAATTACTTCTCTTGCAATCATTAATTAATTTTATAGTGGTGATTAATTGAAATAGACTTTTGTGATCACTTGATTTACCTTTTCATGGGGTGAGATGAAGTTTTACTCTATAGTGGAATGGTGGAATGGATTAATTACTAATGCACTCTTCGGTTCAAGTAGGCTTGTCAAATGTCGAGTGGACCGTACTCTGACCCGACCCAATCAATACCTTATTTTAAGTAACATTACTAGACTTGGACCCAATACAGACTTAGACTCAAGCATGTGATTGTTGTTGGAACCAGACTTGGTCCGACTCGACCAAACTCGACCCACTCTGATCCAACCCGATTTTTTGTTTTTGACTGAACCATGTGTATATATATATATATATTTGCATTAGCTCTACCTACATACTACATAGCATTATGAGAAATACCAAAATATTGCCCTAACGAGAGATTATTTAGTACAACCGCTGCACCACGTCATCAAGTACACGTGGTGCAGCCCACCAATACACTTGGGACATGTGGATTGATAATCCTCATCACCCCAAATTCTAGCTATGTTCCAAAAAAATAGGGATTCAGAAAATTGTGTTCACATTGCCAGAAAATGGGTGATGTGGATTATTAATCCACATGCCCAAGTGTATTGGTGGGCTGCACCACGTGTACTTGATGACGTGGTGCAACTGTTGTACTAAATAATTTCCCCTTCTAATCTAAAGTGGATGACTTTCGTCTCATGTAAATTAACCAAAATTTAAATAGAAAAATCCAAAAACTAGGATCACCACAAAAACACCCTTATTCCCCTAAAAATCTGATAGTAATCCCCCTGTTAGTATTGAAATTGGCAATAATATAATTATTCACTTAAAAAATTGACAATAACCAAATTATTGACTTATGAAGGTACTACATTTTTTTTTTTTGCTAATACAAAAGAACACACGTGGATTTTCGCTAATAAAAATAACACGAGGAGAATTTTTGGCAAACAAAATATTTTTGCATTTAGCTCTTCCAAATCAAATAAAAATAAATTAAAGCTAAATTCAGAAGAGGGAGAAATTTTTGTGAGAGAAATCACGATGTGTCGAGATTTTTTTTTTCTTTTTTAACCAGAAGTCCAAAAACCCGTGTATTAGAATATAGAGGGAAAAAATTCAAATTCATATTTGAATTCGGGTCGCAACCGGGTTCTTGAATAAAATAGTCTGGGTCGTGTCTGGGTCTGGACCCGAACAAGTCGAGTTCGGGTCCGAACTTGATCATTGATATTCAGGTCGGGTCTAGGTTACGACCCGATCTTTTAGACTTTATTTATAAATACAAAGTTTAATAGGGAAAAAAATAGTTGATGTCTATTTTAGGTTTAGGGTCTTTCTGGAAGTTTAGACGAAAAATGTATTTACTTCAGTGGGCCTGTGGGCTTATAAAGGTGTATGCATCCCTCCAAATTGATTTGGTGAGAGGAAAAGACAAAAGTGGCCCACATCCCCCAGATACCAGTGTGCTAATGGGAAGCCGAAGGATCGGGCTGGATCTTAAAGCCCAAATATATTAAATTTGGAAGGACTAATGGGCCCTCAGCTTTTAAATTCTCTGACATTGGTGCCTAGCTCCAGCATCCCAGTCTCATTCGTATGGTCCAAACAGAGCCTTAACTCCCCTTATTAAATAAAACCAGTAAAAAGTCTTGTCAGAATATTACACCACGTGGGCTATTTTCATCTTTTAAATTATAATGTATGGCTGCGTTTGGACTGATTGCAAAATGGATTTTCAGAGATTGGAGGGAGGTAATTTTTTTTTTTTTTTTTTTCTCAGTGTAGAGATGAGTCGCAACATGTTTCAGATTAAATGTCACATATGGATTAAAAATCAAGATTAAATTTTTTTCATCAAATCATGAGCAATTCTCACGTTTTGGAAACAATAAAGTTGTAAATATATTTACTAAATTAAGGAAATAACAGAGTTTCAAGACAAACTAATGGCTTATTTTTTTGACATCTCAATCTCTATATACTTTTTTACTACTTTAAAGCAAATTTTTTTTAATATCAAGTAGAATTTTGAAAATGTAGAATCCGAACGATGGACTCCAAGCAATATATAGATTTGGATTATATAAATGCAGTCAAATTTGAACAGAATTTGATCCTACCCAATATCAAAGCATTATAGTTCTAATATTATTCAATAAAAGAAAAAAAATAGTGATTTACACTTGCGTGCAAGCAAGATTTCACTCTACGGATGAAATCACGTTATCATTTTTGCTTTATCATTTTTGCTTTAAAATTATTTCTTTGTGAATATTTTATAGGTTATTTATATTTTTTTGACGGTCAAATTATTGTTGAGTATGCTTTAATATTGATGAATCATATTAAGTTTTCTGCTAATTAAAATTACATCAACTTCTTTGTGGAAAAAATTTACATCAACTTTCTTTTATAAACATTAAAATAATATAGGAAGAATAACCGAAGAAAAACTAAATATATATTTATATTTATATATATTAAAGTCCCTCGTTTTCTTGTTTAGTGATTCAGAAAATAACTAAGACATGGAGAAATAAATACGAGGTGACTTGTTGCCTGTTACTTGTTACTTTAGATATTGAGTCATAATTTCGTCAACAACAAAAAAAATTGTGTCGTAATTAGTAATAATAAATACATACTTTTCCCACCAGAAGCCAAAAGAAGAAAGATGAAGCCAATTGATATATATATAAGGTTAGTAAACATTCTTTAATTCTGACAGGCTATTAATATCTTTACCACGGTTAATATTAATTAAATATCCAGCAATGAGATATTAACATTAATTTAAAATTACATCAGCAATGGGATAAAAATTAATTGAGACGTGACATTATTTGTACTATCTCTTAAAATTGAAAGGGAAGTTAGTTCAATTTTGTTTCTCAATAAATTTAATGCAAGTTTTGTTGTATGAGTTCAACTCCCACTAATATGTGTATTTTCTTTAGTTTGATATTAATATTTGTAATTAATTTACTTTAATATGTAATAAATTCGATTCGATATAGTATTTGATATAAGGATGTATTCACCATCACAAAACATATACGGAGTATATATATATATATATATATATATATATATATATATTAGCTATTTAGCTATTAATCCAATTTCATAAATGAGTCGATCATTATCTAGTATATACAAGGCAAAATTGCAAAAATCGTCTCAAACTAATCACTGATTTTGAATTTTCATCTCAAATTATTTAATTTGGCGAATTTTGACTCGTAATTTAATATTTTTTTGGAATATCGTCCCACCATATATAATTATAAGACGGAATTGCGCATTTGCCGATGAATTATCATATGGCTTCTTAAGTGTCATGACATGGTAAATTTTAACATGAATAATTATATAATATTGCAGAGTTTGTCACAAATTAATTACAAGATTGAACGTCATTTTCATTAAATTAAAAATTTAATATTGGGACTAAATTCATACAAAATGGTAAATTATGGGACGAAATTTGGCGAGTTGATATAGTTTGGGACGAAAAATCAAAATTAGTAATTAGTTTTGGATGATATTCCAAAAAAATATTAAATTTACGGAACGAAATTCGCCAAGTTAAATAATTCGAGACGAAAATCCAAAATCAGTAATTAGTTTGGACTGCAATTTTACCTATATACACACACGTTGTTGCCATCAAAACATTAAACATGTAGGATGCCCTTATTACGTAGTTTTGGTGAAACGAATTGAATTGGATGATGGATCATCAAATTTAAAGAACTAGTATACGCTCCGTGCTATGCACGGACTTTTACTAAATATATTTTTATCAATTAACTTGCATGATATGCTAAAATTGTGTGTAACGTACGTCATAGTAAAACGTATTAAACTTCACAATTGAATCAAACCTATCATAATTAATCATTAAAAACAGTGAGTTTGTATTCCATTGATAAAAGTTGAATGGTTATATAATCTGAGATCAAAAGGCTGAATTTAATATAAATCCGTGCATAGCACGGAGCGTATACTATATATGTAGTTTTATATATGATAAAATGGTTAATACAATATATTTAATTAGTTTAACTATTTTAAATGGAGTGTGAATGAAACAACATAGGGAAAATTTTACTCGTTAAAATTACACATGAAATTTTTTAAATTAAAAAATATAACTGAAGGAAAGTAATTTATCAGTATCGATCGCAATTAAGTATTTTTATTTAATGTAGAAAATATTACTCCAGTATGTAAAATGTTATTGAATAAATATCCAAAGAAATTAAAGCAACAATGTTATAATAATGAGCTAAGCTCACCATCATAGTTACCAAGGGACTAAAATGGAAAAGGAGATGGCACAATTAATTAGTATATTTTTATAATGAAAGAACTTTTTTAAAGCTTCGTAGTTCGTACATTGAAATTTCTCCAAATTAAATAGCCATAATTTGGTCAAAGTAGTGCAAATGGTTTATTTAATATAACCCCACCAAAAACAGTTTTATCTTCAAAAGGCAAAATGGAATCAAATTTGCGGCCATTAATGAGGAGAAATAAAGTTTCGTTTAATAGACGAAAATGAGTGAGGATTTCAATATTTCTTACCATAAGTCCCATTAGCTCAGACTGCAATCCGTTTATTGAATCAACCGAGTTAGAATAGAGTTAAAATCATTAATTAACATTTAAGAAAAGCAGAACCGAATTAATTGTACTATACACGATCTTGAACAAACTCCAGATCTCCAACACACTTCAAGAAAACTATTTTGTTTAATTCCAGAAAAATGTTACGAAATCAATCGAATAACTGAAAATAATTATAAAAATCAAAAGCGGATACAAAATCAAATTCCAACATACGTGAGTTAAAATCCATAATTCAATTAATCTTGAAGAAAATAAAACCTTCCAAGATTTTAAGAACGAAACTTTATTTCTCCTCATGCTAAAACAAAACTCCTACACTACAAATTGTCGCATCTGATTTTACTTCCAAATGATAAGAACCATTAATGAAACATGGAAAGAATCCCTCAAAATACCTGTTAGTAGACTCCAATTTGAAAACTCACGTCTAGTAAGTTTTGATTTGTAAACCTTTACCCAAATCCTTAACCTCTCTTCCAAAAGTTCTCCACCATTTAGTTAACTGGAGAAAGAGGGATGAATCAATTACAGGCAGAGAAGTTATTGAATCAATCAACCGAGTTAGAACAGAGTTAAAATCACTAATTAACATTTAAAAAAGCCGAACTGAATTAATTATACTATACACGATCTTGAACTAACTCCAAGTCTCCAACACAGTTCAAGAAAACTGTTTTGTTTTATTCCAGAAAAAGGGTACATAATCAATCGTAATAAGTGAAAATAATTATAAAATTAAAAAACAGATACAAAATCAAATTCCAACATACGTGAGTTAAAATCCATAATTCAATTAATCTTGAAGAAAATAAAAACCTTCCAAGATTTTAAGAACGAAACTTTATTTCTCCTCATGCTAAAACAAAACTCCTACACTACAAATTGTCGCATCTGATTTTACTTCCAAATGATAAGAACCATAAATGAAACATGGAAATAATCCCTCAAAATACCTGTTAGTAGACTCCAATTTGAAAACTCACGTCCAGTAAGTTTTGATTTGTAAACCTTTACCCAAATCCTTAACCTCTCTTTCAAAAGTTCTCCACCATTTAGTTAACTGGAGAAAGAGGGATGAATCAATTATAGGTAGAGAAGTTATTGAATCAATCAACCGAGTTAGAACAGAGTTAAAATCATTAATTAACATTTAAAAAAGCCGAACTGAATTAATTATACTATACACGATCTTGAACAAACTCCAAGTCTCCAACACAGTTCAAGAAAACTGTTTTGTTTTATTCCAGAAAAAGGGTACATAATCAATCGTAATAAGTGAAAATAATTATAAAATTAAAAAACAGGAAAAAGGGTACACAATCAATCGTAATAAGTGAAAATAATTATAAAATTAAAAAACAGATACAAAATCAAATTCCAACATACATGAGTTAAAATCCATAATTCAATTGATCTTGAAGAACATAAAAACCTTCGAAGATTTTAAGAACGAAACTTTATTTCTCCTTATGTTAGAACGAAACTCCTACACTACAAATTGTCGCATCTGATTTTACTTCCAAATGATAAGAACCATAAATGAAACACGGAAAGAATCCCTCAAAATACCTGTTAGTAGACTCCAATTTGAAAACCCATGTCCAGTAAATTTTGATTTGTAAACCTTTACCCAAATCCTTAACCTCTCTTCTAAAAGTTGTCCACCATTTATTTAATGGGAGAAAGAGGGATGAATCCGTTACAGGTAAAGAAGGCCCAATGATTATCCTAATTTAGTCCGCCGTACCTGAAATCGGGAGAAGAAGAAGCCGGTTGCTATAAAATAAATTGGAGTGCTGCTCTCGGAATTGTGGTGGTAAATATGATACTTGAAAGCCTGAAATTGGGAGAAGAAGAAATGGATTTTAGTGTAGAGAATTTTCATGGTTGAAGAATTTGAAGGTGGAAATCGTGGGGGAAGAAAGAGAACATGGGT
The DNA here is from genome assembly GCA_003313485.2 of Penstemon barbatus. Taxonomy (NCBI): domain Eukaryota; kingdom Viridiplantae; phylum Streptophyta; class Magnoliopsida; order Lamiales; family Plantaginaceae; genus Penstemon; species Penstemon barbatus. The sequence goes on along the minus strand of CM064884.1, from coordinate 75,578,321 downwards.
TTGTGGGTGTGGTAATTTGAATACTAACTAACTGTGAAATTAATTTTGGGGATTTTAAAAAAATTCTAAATTCTATAAAAAAAGAATTGAGTCAAAATTAGTATGAGACAGTTACTGGACTGATCTCAAATATATATATAAGAGATATAGAGGAAATAAGGAGAGAGAGAAAAAACAGCATACCTATTTGTGTTTTCATAAATTTGTACACAATCTCATGTGTTATTTTTCTTTACGAGAAATTCCCTTATTTCTTATAAATTGTTGCACAAACTTCATTTCGCCGTTAAATTATTAACTCTGTAATTTTTTTTAAAACTAAATATTATTTTACCCTTCATAGTCAATTTATTTACAAATATATTAAACTATTTTAATTTTTATATAACATTTGAATAAAAACATTTTTATGAAAAGGAAATTAATATTTATAGTATATATAGTATATTATTAACCTATTAAAATAATAAATAAAATTTTAATTATTTAAAAAAAATATTTAAGAATAAAATACAATAAAACAAAACATTTATCCCTATCCATCCGCCCGTGACTTTGGACGGAAAAGAAGATTTTGTACCAACAGGTTATTACTTTAGTGGAAGAGACTAGTCGCTACAAAGTAGCAAACTCAGGTTCGAATCCCTGTTGAGAGAGGCATCCACTTAATGTGTCCGACCCGCCTCGAAAATGATCAAACCCTTGAAAAACCAAAAAAAAAAAAAAAAGATTTTGTTCAACATTTCATAAAATAGAAGGGTTTTCTTTGCAAAAAAAAAAAAAAATAACAGGGAATTAGGTTTCCCGAATCACATATGAGTCTTTTGCCGACAAAATATTATTCCCAATCTCAATATCTAAAGTTAGGCATTAGTGACAAAGACTATTGAGTTATTTTGCCAATTTTCAATCAAAATGCATACCGTAAAATAATACACAATACATAAAAATGATTATAGTGATAATCTTAAACATGTCATTTATTATATATTAAGTGACAATTAATAACTTAAAAATGTGTCATTAAAATTATTTTCATAAACATGTTAGTGATAAGAATTATAATATGATTGTCAATATTGACTTTTAGTGATACATCAAAATTCAAAATGACAATCATCAAATTATCACTAAATCATTGTGATAATATTTATTGTCACTAAATTATCAGTAAAAGAATATCGATAATAATAAGTGAAATTATCATACATTTATCACTAATAATTACTATTAGTGACAACATAAAAATAATTTACTATTTCACTTCTTACCACTGTCTACGTAAAAGACTAATGTTTTTGTTACTAAAAAATACATGTAAGTAGTGAGAATGTCCATATTAGCTCTTATTATTTTATCATTAAATACATAACTTTCTTTTTTTCTTTTGAAAAACTTTGTAGTCTTAACCAGCAACATTTTACTCCTCTTTTCCTTAAATGGCCTTTATTATAATTCAGGTCCATATCTAAAAAGTAGCCCCGGATTATAATTTAATGCTCTAATTATAATTTGACAAGCACAAGTGTGCAGTACAATTAATGTAGTGGGCTAATGGATGAATAAGTTTAGAGAGGGCTAAATTAAATGCTAATTGTCCATTGGGTCGATAATGAAATGGTACTCGGGCCTAAATTTTTACGTTTTGTCTTTTTATTTTCCTTTTAATTTACTACCATTATACAAAATAATTTTCGATGGCAATATCGAAAATTATTTGGTGCATTTGTTGTATGGATGAAGTGGTATAACTTAAATAGAAGATTAAATTCAGTTCCTAAATTTAAAAGGATAGTTGGCATCAGGATCTTATCTCCACCATGTACTGATATGTAGACATTAATTTGATCAAATCTCAACCATTTGTTACACCTCATTATCCATGCAATGATTGTACCAAATAATCTTTTGATAATATGAATAAGTAGCTGTTAGGTCCAACATCACCATTTAATGTTTAATGGAGCACGAGATATGGGCTGCTGGCCCAGAATATACAAACTTTCAAAAGTTGAAAAACGAACAAAAGCTAAAAAGCATGTTAATTTGTTATTTAATTTGTCTAAGGTTGTTGCTGGTTACATGTAGCCGGACTGAAAATCAAACCAAGTTATTCGATACCTGACTCGAGCTCGTTCGATAAAAGCTCGGTTTGTTACACTAATCAAACAAGTTTGAACATCTTTTTTCGTTCGATAACTTTTGAAGCTCGGGTCGAGCTCGACTCAATATATAAACTAAAAATTGAAAAAGTACATGTAAAATATCAAGCTACTCGATACTTGGCCCGAGCTTGTTTGAGCTCGGCTCAATTGAAAATCAAACCAAGCTCAAACACAAAATTTCAAGCTCGATAAAAATCAAACCAAGCTTGAACAATGTGTCGTTCGATATTACTCGGCTCGATTACAGCCCTTGATATAGGGTGGGTTCAATTTGCACAATAAATTAAAATTCAAAAATTTATTATGTATTCATGTTTTATTTGATTGATTATTTTTTGGGTCAGTCCAAAAAAGTGGACCACCTCCTCTTATTTTAAAAATTATTCCTTCAGATAACAATTGTAACCGTTTCTTTGAGACCCAACAATTTGATTAATCATTTTCAACCCATCGACCAGGCCCAATCCGCCCGGACCCCCGCCCTTAATTAAAATTATAGAAGAGAGTTTAACTCAAATTTTGATAATAGGGGTTTTATGCGATTTTTTATTTACCCTTGTTTCCTCACTGCATTATCCAAAAAAGAAAAGGGAAAATATCTGGAGAAAATAGTTAAAAAAAATAGTACTTAGTTAAATTGTACTTAAAATGGAAAACTTAGAAAATATCAAATATAGAACATTTTGGTGAAATCAATTAACAAAACACAAATACGATCAAAATTTTTTATAGCTCACAAATATGATTATTTAGTTTGTAAAGTCCATGAAAAGCGAATTTACTTGGGCCTTGTTTGGATATATTTTGGTTCGATTTCACCCGTTTTGGATAAAAAATATTTTGACTGGGAGTTATGAAGATTCTTGTTTAAATTTGTGCGAAACAATTGAAATTAAATTTGAATGTAATTTGGTTGGAAAGTAAATTTGAATGTAATTTGGTTGGAATCTTTCTATGTAAATTAAATGAGCAATTGAGTTGAAAACTGTGAGTTATGTTTTGGATGTTGGAGTTTGGGGTAAAATTTGGTTGGTATGTGTCATGTCATGTCTTTTTAAAATAAAATAATTAATATTATATTATGTAATAAATAATGTAATGATTAAAAAATTATTATTTTAAGTTGAAATGATGGGGAAAATATTTGAATAAATATCTTTAAGAGATTTACAATTATGATAATATTAATAACATCTTAAAATACATATGGAGGAGACAAATAGGGAAGAGAGCATAGACTTTGTTGAAAATGGGAAATAGGGTTCTGACCCCTATTCTAGTCTACTGGGCCAAAAAAGAAAATGTTGGGTTGTTTGGCTATTTTAATTATTTGTCCTCTTTATTTCATAACCTTCTATATTAGTCAAAACTTAATTCACAGCTTTCACAAATCTCCAAAGTGACTCAATGACAGTGTTTTATGTGATTCACACATATTTGTCAACGACCTTCCCATATGCAAACATCCTCATAATCGATGTCATCTTTTGAAGGGGTGACAAACCGAGAGATCCGACTACATTCCTTTTTCGCATGAAGTAGGGATCATGAATTTCAACGGTAGATTGAATCCGAAGAAATAAGTTGCGCCTCACTCAAAACCTCCTAAGAAATATTGTATCAGAATACATCGATTTTGAGGTAAAGTAATCTCTCCAAATTTTCTCGTAACCAAGAGCGATGTTGTGGTGAACAACTTTATGACCAGGAGTAGACCCACCTCGACGTGTTTGTGTTTTTGGTTTTTGGTGTATCATTTTCTTTTTCCTCTACTATAGTCGCAATTAGCATGTTGTTGGTAGTTGCTTGATTAATCATCCAAAAAATCTTGATATATTTCAATAGTGAAAGAGTTAAAGGGACTAGTCATTAAGCAGTGAAACCGATAATGAATTATGTCAAAATGATAGACATGGGCGGATCCATGAATTTTGTTTAGGGGATCCTAAAATAGATGCACAAAGAAATATCAATCAAACTCTGAAACTTAAAAAATATAATTCATTCTCGAGAAAATCTACGACGTGATACAAAAACAAGGAGGTGAAGTTTGACAAAAATGATTCCATAAGTTACTTTAATTACATATGATACTCATCACCAACTTGTTATATATGACGAAAAAAAGGGATAATGTGAAAACATATTCGGTGCATTTGACTGCCTTTTGTGAGAAAATTCAGTTCATGTGAGGAAAACATTTTTTGTCAGAATTTTAATTTATTTTGCAAGGGACATTTCTTTTTGTGTGTGACGAAATTTTTTGTCATATAGGCGTTTTCGTGATGAAATAGTTACTTTTTGCTACAATTTTTTTTGGCGGCAAAAGGTTTTTTTTTTTTTTAGTGCATCATATATCCTCGTGAAACAACATATCTCAAAACAATTGTTATTTGCTCCTTACAAGATATATCACGAGATTCATTTAGCAAATAACCCATCACCGAGCTCTCTAATAAGAGATGGAACTATTAATGCTATTATTAGAGAGCTCGGTGATGGGCTATTTGCTATGTCTTTTTGAATTGATGAAGCCGTCAACTTAAGATTACCCGAGGCATTTCGTAATATAACGGTTCTAGCAACCTCATTTTAACCCGCTAAAAAACTTAAAAGCTCAAGGAAGTTTTCTTGGTTGCTTGAAAATTTCAATTCATCATGTATACGAATGCAAGTAGTTGTTTAAGAAGAAACCGAATGCAATTTGATTAAGGTTTGGGATGATTTTGACTTATGATGGGTCAATTTTTTTAGTTTAACTTAAAATTAAGCCAGTTATTTTATTTGAGTTGAGATGAGCTAGCAATTTGAATTAAATTAACATATTTAAGATTGTATTTTAGAACCAAGATAAATATTACAACTTTATTAAAAAAAATAATAATTATGGGGGCCTATAGCCCCCTAGTCCTAATGTGCATCTGCGATTGATGATAGAGCAAATGACCATCTCTTTATAGAGAAAAACAATATAGCCGTTGAGGTTTAATTCAAAATTTTGAATTTGTTCGTTACAATATAAAAGTCAGAATTTAATATTACATAAGATATTTTCTTATTAGCAAAATAACATAATAATTGAAATTCAAATCCAAATTAAAAAATTGCACGAATCCCGAAATATAATATAAAGCACAATTATTTAATTTAAATTCATATTAATTTCCAAAAATAATAATATTTCAAAAAAATTAAATGATTGTTATACAAGGATAAAAGAAATTACTAAAATATGAGAAAGAAAAAATTTAACTGAAAATAAAAACTAAATTAAAATAGACAAAATAAAAGAAAATAGTAATATATTAATGAGCAATCAAGTGCTTTTAACAACACAATCTTACGAGGCTTTTGACACTTTGCACCCTGAAATTATAGGGTTCTGGCACTTTGCACCATAACTTAAAAGTTTTGGCACTTTGCACCCTGCAAATACAATTTAGTTGGCACTTTGCACCCTAGTGTGTGTTTTGAAGAAAAATTAATTAATTGAAGAGTATAATAGTTATTTTCGAATATTTTTGGCACTTTAAACCCTAAAGTATAGATTTTGACATTTTGCACTCTGAAATATAGAATATTGGCACTTTGTATCTAAAAAATATAATTTCTGGCATTTTCAACCCCGACTTAATATGATAATCTAAATTATGTAAATAGCATGCAATATAATAATATGTTAGATATGTAAACGTGTATTTTAGATATAAAGTAAATAATTTTGAGGATACTTGAAAATAAAAAGAAGACAATGCCTTTTTTTTAAACTAAATTTTACAGAGGGAAAATGTTAAAATAAGTTATTATAAAGTAAAATAAATTTAGAATAACAAGTTTATGATTGTTGTGCATAGAAATGACAATTTTATCTATACATCGCCGACATTCATGAGTCTGTTTTTTTTAAGAAAAATACATTAAGGAGCAAAATGTCATACATATTATATTTTTAGGGTGCAGAGTGCCAAAAAATTTAAATCGGGGTGAAAATGCTAATATTTTATAATTTTAGGGTGCAAAATGCCAACATTCTATATTTTAAGGGTGCAAAATCTATATTACCAAGGTGCAAAGTGAAAAAAAATTGAAAATAACTATTATACTATTCTATCAATGAATTTTCTCACTAAAACACACACTAGGGTGTAAAGTGCCAAATAAATTATATTTCCAGGGTGCAAAGTGCCAAAACTTTTAAATCAGGATGCAAAGTGCCAAAACCCTATAATTCCAGGGTGCAAAATGTCAAAACCCCCAATCTTACTTCTCATCCCATTTTAAAATGAAGAACAACGAACTCTTCTTTATTACAAATGCCCAAATAAGGATAGATGATTCATAACTACAACACCAGTTGCAAATCTTTGATTCTCTTTGAAGTATTCTTGCATCATATTCATAACATGAATTTTTTATTTAATATTTTCTATCATGAATATAAATAAATATTTTTTACTTTTATATAATATATACTTCTACTTTCTGCATAACAAAAAAAATGTTAAAATGTTTATAATTTCATCTTCGGGCTGAAAAACTTAAAAAAAGCCTAACCCTATAGCATTAAAATTAAATGATCAGAAAAACAATCACATCAAAGAGCTCCATTTCCCACCAACGATCGTCCTCCCTATGGCGCTACTGCACAAATATCCGAACCCTAAAGCAAATCCACGCTTCCTTGATCGTCAATGGCTTCAACTCCAATCGCTCTTCTCTCAGGGAACTCATTTACGCCGCCGCTGTTGGTGTGCAATCCACCATTCATTATGCCCACCAACTGTTCGACGAAATTTCTCAACCGGACTCCTTCATGTGGAACACCATGCTCAGAGGCTCAGCTCAGAGCTTCGAGCCTAAACTTACTATTTCACTCTATGCCCAAATGGAGAAACTTTCCGTTCTACCAGATCACTACACGTTCCCTTTCGTACTTAAAGCGTGCACTAGGCTTTCGTGGGTTAACATGGGTCGTGTGATTCATGGGAAAATAACGAAACACGGTTTTGAGTGGAATAAGTTTGCAAGGAATGCTCTTATCTACTTTCACGCAAATTGTGGAGATATAAGTGTTGCGAGCATGCTCTTTGATGGTTCCGCGAGGAATGATGTCGTTGCTTGGTCTGCTTTGACTGCAGGGTATGCTAGGAGAGGGCAATTGCATATGGCTAGGGGGCTGTTTGATGAAATGCCAGTAAAGGATTTGGTTTCTTGGAATGTTATGATCACAGGGTACGTGAAGCAAGGCGAGATGGAGTCAGCGAGGGAGTTGTTTGATTTGGTTCCTAAAAGAGATGTTGTAACTTGGAATGCAATGATTTCGGGTTATGTACTTAGTGAGGAGCATAAAAAGGCATTAGAGATGTACGAGGAGATGAGGAGTGTAGGGGAGTGTCCTGATGCAGTGACTATGTTGAGCCTTTTGTCGGCTTGTGCAAATTTAGGAGCTTTGGATGTCGGAGAGAGGATTCATAGGTCCATTTTGGAGATGGGCGAGGGAGGATTGAGTATTTTTCTTGGAAATTCACTTATTGATATGTATGCCAAATGCGGAAACATTGAGAAAGCGCTTGATGTGTTTTATCGTATGAGAGAAAAGGATGCATCCTCATGGAACGCTATAATTGTAGGATTGGCTTTTAATGGTTATATGGACAAATCCATTTCTCTTTTTGAGGAGATGAGGAACATGAAGTTTAGGCCCAATGATATTACTTTTGTCGGGGTATTGATTGCTTGTAGTCATGCTGGAAAAGTAAATGAGGGTCGTGCATACTTTAATTTGATGAGAAATGTATATAATATACAGCCAAATACAAAACACTATGGCTGCATGGTAGACTTGTTTGGACGTGCAGGACTTTTGAACGAAGCATTTGAGTTCATTGACACAATGGAGTTTGAACCAAATGCTATTATTTGGAGAACACTACTTGGAGCTTGTCGAGTCCATTGCAATGTTGAGCTAGGGAGACGTGCTAATGAGCACTTGCTTAAATTGAGAAAGGATGAAAGTGGTGACTATGTTTTATTGTCGAATATATATGCTTCAAGTGGTGAGTGGTGTGGTGTTGAAAATGTGAGGAAATTGATGGATGAAAATGGGGTGAAAAAGGAACCTGGGTTTACCTTGGTTGATGAAGAAAAGGATGAATTCCTCGGCTTTTTGCTTGGTTCAAAACCTCATCCCAATGCAAAAAATGTTCCTTTTAGTGTTTAAAGGTGAGAATTACTGTTGTTACTCTTCATTTCTACTTGCATAGATGCTAAATTTCATTATATGGAGTCTGAAATGTTTGTTTGTTCATTATGTGAGGTAGTTGTAATTGATGCATAAATTGTAATGAATAAAACCAAAACTCGCCGTTTATAAAGAACTTGTTTCTTTATATAATACATTGGAGTAAACGACTACAATACTATTGTGGTGCCAAATTAATAGCCAAAAATAAAGCACTTTATTTAACATTATTACATAAATCACAATCAATCGACTATATTCTTGCAGACGAACAAACATTAACTAGATCAGCCTGGCTCGGATGAATGGCAACATCTCCTTGCTACATCACTGTCGAGACAGGGCAATAGCAGAAAATAATATCAAGAGCATAAGCACAAGTATTCCAATGAAAGATCCAACTAAAGAACCCGAGACTCGGACGCAGAAGGAATTAAATTCTTGGCAGATAGCAAACCAGTTCGCCCTAACATTGCCCTTGTGGGCTAAGTGCACTATCGCAGCTGCAGCAGAAGCCCCAGACATCAAAAGAGACAGAATTATCTGCAAAATTCAAGTACATGATTTTAGATGGATAAAAGCTTTCAGTCTGATGCAAATAATGATTCTGAGTGCACACTCCGAAATTTTGGTATGTTCTAATTTGATGAGTTTTTGTTTGTTTTGGTTTTCAAGCTTTATATTTTCTTATCTTGGTAATTGATGGTATGAAAATAATAAAGTTGTAAATCTATAAAAATGTCGAATAGTTGGATTCTCAAGATTATCGTAACAATACCATGTCAAGCGTGATCAACACAGTCCTAGTCAATTTTGCACCACTCTTCAAGATATGGAATATGGATAGTGCAAGAGAAAGAACCAAGTAAGCACTTGTTATGGAATTCGCAACCACAAAGAACCTGTTTATAGCACATTCAACAATTAGCAACTTCTATGCATCAAAGATATTAGTACATATTAGGCAATTTAGTTGGAGTTCATAATCATACGTACATGAAAGTAGGAAGATCCTGATATTCGCCTCTGGAAATAACCCGAGTGAAAAAAGGAAGTTTGTTGTTACTTTTTCCCATGGCAATGGCACTGGCGAAGGTACTAATAATAGCAACTATTCGCAGAATGAAATCCAGAATTGATATTCCTCTATTAGGTGCAGTTTTTGGAGCTTCAACAACATCGGGTTGTACCTCACCAGCTTCTTGTGCACTTTCCTTCATTTTCTTAGAGAAATATTCCCAAGTGTTAGTTTATGTACTGAATTCAAGATATGTTGAGTTAAATTTGTTGAAATTGAGAAGGGATTACATGTGAATTTATACTGTTCTGAAGTTAAAGCTATTGTATGTAAGTTTCCACTAAGTAAATCAGTCAAATGATATGTTTCTTGATGCTTTGAAATTTGAAGATGGTCAATACCAGAAGTGTATGCAGTGATATTGTACCTGCCCTTAAGGGATTCAGTTTCCAAGTGGCTTGGCCCCTAATTTTCAAATCTAATTCCTTCTAAAATTTTGTACCCAGTCTTGTTCATATTTAGTTAAACTGTGACTTTTCCTTGTTAACTTTTACTTATAATAACAAACACATATTTTCTTGTTTAATTCTTGTTTCTTTGATTAGTTATTTAGTTTGAGCTGTTTGACCATAGATTAATAGTTTTTTAGGCTTACAAGCACTAATATGGCTGACCGGTTGAATTTTTGAATTTAGATATGATAATGGGTCCGTTTTAGGCAGAATCAGAGATCCTCTATATTGGGCCTGTTTTCAAATTTTACCAACTTGTAATATTTCCAAATCTGTATTCGTGAATTGTATTTATAAGTTATTAGATATGGTGCTCTAGTTATTGGCATGTGCAGAAACCCCTCGGGAAAAAATATTGGATTTCCACCAGTTTTGAAATTATGATTTTTCTTATTATTTAATTAGGAAAACTCTTAGAAATAAAATGGTTTGATTTCTTATTTTAAAAAATTATTAATGAAACATATGTTTCCAGGTTTTGCTGGATTTAGATTAAAACTAATTGAATCACTTAATGTTACATTGCTCTCTACATATCTTAGACCAGAAATTCTTTTTGTTTCTGTTCAAATATTCAATAAAATTTTCGATTTTTTTTTTTTTTTTAAAATCTGACCTAAGATTGTATTTTTGCTTGGTTTAGTTGTTAAATAAATAAAAACATGCTTAATCGCGCTCGATTAGTCTAATATATTCACATATATCTTATTGTAATTACTTTTTAAGTCGAACTCAAAGTATTTCATATAAAATAATGTTAAATAAATTGAGTTCAAGTTATAGTTTTCACTAGAATTGAATTTGGACACACACAAAGGCCCTAATAAAACATTATAAATGAAAAATAAAACATTGTTAAATCGGGTGAAATAACATAAAAATCTTGCAAGACATTGAATGTGAACTTACATACATTTTCTTCCGCGATATAAAATCCATATAAAATATACACAATAAATAACAACAATTACATGAACAAAAGCAAACAAATTCTTCACAAACATAAACCAACAAACATAAGATACAATCAATCAAACACTGAACAAACAATCCTCCATCATTCTCAGAATCAACGACGAGATAGAGTAACCGCGGACAACAAAATCAGTAGTACAAAAACAACCATCCCTCCAAATGATCCGATCAACGACCCCGAAGTTCTCTCACAGAAAGAATTAAATTGTTGACAAATCGCAAACCAGTTCGTACGAGTATTCCCTTTGTGTGCGAGGTACACAATTGCTGCTGCAGCTGAAGCTCCAGCAGTCAAAAGAGCTAGCATTGCCTTCACAAATAATTTAAATCATATAAATAATACTATAATATTATAAAATAATAAAAATTACAAAATAATTTAAATTCATTGATATATATAGTTACCGTGTCCAAGAAAATCAAGACCACCCTGGTGTTCTGTGCATGGCTTCTTATGATATGAAAGATAGAGATTGCTAGAGAAAGAACCAAATATGCGCTCACAATAGCATTTGCCACCACGAAAAACCTGCATTTATCATTCCGGTTCAAGATTATGTATTTTTAGTCCGTTAAACAACGTATTTGGTCATGAACATGTCTAGTGTCTAGGTATTCGATAACAATATGGTTGTACATAAACGATAAAATTTATAAATGTGACGATATTATAGATGAATGACTATTTTCGTCACAATTTTGTTTATTCTTGAATTTCTAGCTAGGAAGAGGAGATCGAACATGCATGTCACTTACGTGAACATTGGGAGATCATCGTATTTGGCTCTAAACCGTATAAATTGAGTGAAAAACGGAAGTGATTCATCGGTTGTACCCATGGCAATAGCACTTGCTAAGGTTGCAATAAGTGCAACAATTCTTAGAATGAAATCCAGTACTGCGACTCCACGGCTAACGCCAGATGCCTTATGGGACGAAGAAGAACTCGAATCCTTACCACCAAGAATTCCCACCATTTTTTTAATTGGTAATTAAATCACAAGATATATTGTAAAAATGTTTCTATTTAGAAGCTAGAATTAATTATGATTAGCTTTACTGCAGTGATGACTTAGGGACTGAAATGTGAGAATTTATAGGGGTTGATTTGCAAAGTAGGTGTAAAATATGGACATCTCATCATACGTCATGCATGTGGTTAGTACATTATTTACTAGCTAAAGTTGCTATTAATTAAAGTCTACCTGCCGTACTTGCTCTAATATCAACGGATATAGTATCAAAGAAGAGTTATTTGCAAAATAGCCCATGTATTTATTATACTTGAGAAATGTACCCTTATAATATTTTTAACTAATGGAATAGAGCCTCATGTACTTGTAAAGGTATATAGTTCGTTGCTCCCGCAAATTAGCCTGTACATTAACCTTCAAATAAATATGTGATGACAAATATACCATTCTATATAAAAATGTTTTACTATTTCATTATTTTCTAGAATTAGGTTGGGGAAAATTGGGCATGTGTATTGAATATTTTTATTATCATAATGATGTATATATGTCAATAAATGTAATATATTAGTGTATTTAATTAATAATTAAATAGGCAGATGAAGGGTCTCATTGTTTGATTTATCAGAGAGCATTTCATTGTTCAATTTTAAAAAATAATCTTCTCTTAAAAAATAAAAAAAAAAAAACTTTATTTTGATTTGCCATAAAATAACTTTATCTCTTATTCCATTTCTCTTCAAAAACTCACTTAATTTTTTTTGTTTTCATAATCTCTAAAAAGTCTACCATTTTCTATAAAACCAAAACTACTATTCATTCATCTCTCAAAACATTCTCCAAATCGATCTTCGAAAACACACTAAAAAAATCAGGCTCGAACATTCTTACTGAATCTAAAAATGATGGAATTAAACTGGGGATTATTTTTCCTAACAATGGAGGACATACATAAGTCCTTTTGTAGGAAAAATGAATTAGCGAACAATAGTAAATTAACTATCAATTGTGAGGAGGAGCCTAATTCCTACAATATTTCTATAAAGTTAAGGGTGTATTTGCTAATTAGAAAAAACATAAGCAGTGTTTTGCAAATAACTATATCTTGAATATTTAAACCAGATATAAAGCATGTTTAGATTACAATTCCAACTCCACTGGGTATTAGATTGATTCCAGAAGAGGAAAAGCAGAGACAACCTCAAATATGGTATGAAAAGATACTGCCATTCCGTGTCTTGAACGTGTACTGAACAACTAATCCGCTTATATTTCTCGTTTTTTTCTATACGGAATGAATCACAAATTAATACATAGGAAATGTGAGTTGTCACATTTTTCATTATTCTAATTGCAATGCACACCAAATCCATGATAAGAGCCCTTGCCTATCCTACATAAATTGTATTTTTAGTGCTAGACTCTTCAAAAACTTTTATTGATTGCCTAAAAATTGAAGTACTTAAATAAATTTTTGCATTATGGAAAATAATTTTAAATCTGATAATCATGTATCTCAAATGCTATACAGTAATTCATTTGATATTTATCGCATGTTTCTTTCCTCAAATTCTAACACCCATAAACCAACTTAAAGTCCTATCATGAACAATTATTTTTGTATCATCCCACTATTCCAATGAAAATCAATCTAATCATGTTTCAAATATTAAGTTGAAAATGAGAAATGTAAGATACTTTCATGTATTATAGGAAATCTATATAAACTTCTCTACCAAATCACTTTGTACTTTGATCAGAAACGCCGCATCGAATCCTCCTTCAGTCCACAATCGTTGGTTTTTTGATAGGGTGTGTGTAAAATCTCTTGTACTTTTTAATTTTTATGTTTGCACAAAATCCGATAGTACTTTTAATTCTTGCACATGATCATATCCCTAGCATAAAATCTTCTTGTGACATATTAGATTTTGTCTATTATTCAGGGGTAATTTAGATATATCAACTAAAATTTAACAGCGTTAGACAACTAACAGAGTGAGGGAAGAGTCTGTAGTGTTTCTGAAGCGGATTTGGCGTAATAAAAAATTTACATGAAAATTTTGTGCAGGTTTCTCATAACATAAGAGAATATCATGCATTTTCCCTGCTGAAATCACTCAAATCTTGAGAAGTTGAAATGAACCAACCCAACCCATGATCAATCCTTGTGTGGCCTTTGGATTCAAATCTAACCCTTGCGATGAAGCAAAATGAGCCCTGAATCCTGAATATGATCCTCCAATTATATTTTAGGTCCATCCATGAAACTAGACATAATATTGATTATTTGCATGCAAGTTCAATCAGATAAATTGCTGCAAAAAAACCAAGAAATAGGCATTCACTAACAGTCTAACATAGAGAGAACAACTCTCTCTCTCTCTTTCTCTCTCAGAAAGTCATAACATTCAATATATCATAATAATGAAAATTACAACTTTTTATACGTGACTCAGACACTAAGTGACTAAAAGAAAATACGTCTCTTAAAGAAAAGCAAACAACTCTTATACTCCTATTGAAACTCAATGACCAAAAATAAAGGAAGTAAATAATTGGAAATAAGGAAACATAAATACTAAACTTATAAATAAATACAATTGTCATTCTCTTGGACTAGTCTTCGAGGGTTATATCTAACTCGTCCTCGAGTTCACTGCAATATGATCAAGATTTAGAAAACTAGGAGTGAACTGACAATTACTGTCAATCAAACCTTGTACTTGACGTAAAGTCTCTCATGATCCTTTCGTGAATGTCTTAGTTGTTCGACTATTTCCACCATGTCCAAGATGGTAGGTTAAATCCTCAACATATCTTTCAAAATATTCAATCATTAATTCCTTAAAGTGAACACTACGATCACTGTGTTAGACTCCTCAACGACGAACACGACTCAATCATTAAATATGTTGAGAGAGGAAGAAAAAAACCGAGTCTCCATTAGAGGCTGGGTAAATTTACAATTTGCTTAGCAAAACCTCAACAACGATCATGACCACCATTCATTGAAAGGGTTTTTTGCACTTTTCACCCCCGAAACATGGGAAATAGGCACTTTGCAACCCCGAACTTAGATTTAGCACTTTGCACTATTGAAATATGAAAAAAGCAGCACTTTGCACCCTTTTTTATTTTCAAGCAAAAATTCAAGGGCAAAATAGGTAATTAAATAGTATTGGCACTTTGCACCCTCAAAACTTGAGAATTTCACACTTTGTACCCTCAAAATAATATTAACACTTAATACCATCTAATTAAGAACAAATCAGCAACTTCCACCCCCGAAACACAATAAATGGGCACTTTGCACCCCAAGACACAAAAGATTAACACTTACCACCCTCAAAATAAAAATAAAAACTCAAACCCCTCATTTTTTTCGTCAAAGTTGACTATCGGAGTGAAAAAAATCTAAGGCAAAATAGGTAATTCAATTTTTCCTTAAATTTTGCAAAATACAATTATAAATACTCGAATACTCATTTCTCTCTCCATATTTCTTTTCAACAATAGAACCATAATATATGAATAAAGTACAAGTAAACTTCTCGAAGATCCATTGTCTACTTCAAAATATCAAAGATCCCTAAATAATTACCAATTTTGCCTTAATTTTTTTCACCTTAATGGTCAACTTGCCCAAAAACGAAGGGTTTGAGTATTTTTTTATTTAATTTGAGAATGTTAAGTGTTAATTTTCTATTTAGGGGTGCAAAGTGTCCATTTATTGTGTTTCGGAGGTGCAAGTTGTTGATTTGTTCTTAATTAGGGAGTGCTAAGAGCTAATTTTATTTTGAAGGTGCAAAGTGCCAAAGATTTACAATAGAATTACCTATTTTGCCCTTGAATTTTTGCTCGAAAATAAAGAGGGTGCAAAGTGCTTATTTTCCATGTTTCGGCGGTGCAAAGTGCAATAATCCCGTCATTGAAATTCATTAAAATTCACCAATAAAAAGTTGATATGAGGCTCTCATACCAACTAAAGCCGAACATAATAGTGATTATTCTGCAGGTAAGTTACACTAGATGAATTGCAGTGAAAAACATAAGTAATATACACTCAGGAACCCAGATATAACAAATCTCTTATTATTTTCAAAAGTAATAGCATTCAATATCTCATAATAATGAAAATTACAACTCTTTATATATGATCGCGACACTAGTTAAGTAACTAAAAAGAAAAATGATTCTTAAAGGAAAGCGAACAACTTCTATACACCTACGGGAACTAAATAACTAAAAAAGGAAAATTGCAAAAATCTTCACGCTACTAAGGTTCGCCAGCGAAAGAACAAGTTTAGAAGAGTTGTCAATGAAGTCATGTAACTAAATCAATTTGACAATTCTAGTCTTACTTCATCCCGAGATTCTTAAAATTAATTTATTGTCACACATTTTCTTAGGCTGCGTTCACTTGGCCATATAAGGAATGGCCCATATTATGAGAATGGCCCAATTATTAATCCGTCCAAGTGTTTAATTGGGCGTTCGCCAGATTATATTAGCCCAAGTAATAATCATGACGGCCCGTTTGTTCATCTGTTCACTTGACCCAATTAATAATCGTGGACCATTTTACCCCTGGGCCGATTTAGTGATCTAGCCGTTCATTTCGTCTAATCTGAGCCGTTGATTTGGAGGTATAACTATTCTAGGGTTCCAGATTTTAATCTTCTTTTCTTCTCTACCCCTTTCTCTCTCTTGCGACGGCGACGACGAACTAGGGTTTGGTACTTGTTGTCTTCTCCATCAATTCCAACGGATCTACCATATTTTCTGCTTTATTTGTTGGTCATGTTGCCTCCTCATAACACACATTCACTTCAAGATTCCATTCTCGACGGCTAATACTAGGGTTTCACACGAACACCGTCCGCCCCCTCAATTCCGACGGCTTTCAACAATTTATCTCCTGATTTCTTGATGTTGTTGTCTCCCCATAACAAATCTTCACCTTTATCTGATTATCGACGGTAAAAAATAGAGTTTCACATGTTGACCGTCAGTTTTTATTTACCTGCGTAAGGGCTTTCGATCTGGGAATTGATTCGAAGCATTCTCAACATAAAGGTATGTATTTTTTAATTTATTGCTTCGATTAGGTTAGGGTTTCGAAATACTAGGGTTTTAAAATTAGGGCTTTTCTTATAACTGGGGTTTTTTCTATATTTAGGGCTTTTCTTATAATTTTCACAACATACATAATGTATATTGCGTTAATTTTGAATTTATTGTTTCGATTGGGTTAGGGTTTCAAAAAATTGTGTTCGGTTTAGGGTTTTTCTATAATTGGATTTTGATAGAATTAGGGCTATTATAAGGGTTTAAATTATTTTCAATTGTTGTTAGAATTGATTATTTGAATTCCAACCTATTTTATTTCAATTTGTGGAAGCAATGGAGTCATTATCCAACTCCACTGTTCGGTTAGGGACTGCACACTCTTTGTGCGGTCTTCGCGTTAGAATATATACTTCCTGGACGAGAGTGACCCTGGTCGGCGATTTTCGCGATGAAAGCGTCTGACGGTATGAGGTTTGGTTTATATGAATTTAATTTATTTCCACTTTGTTGATTTTCTAATGAATACATTCTTGTTTCCTTGTTAGGATGAACGCTGTGATTACTTCGAATGGATCGATCCTGTAATGTGTGATAGGTCCCGTGTAATTATCCCTGGCTTGCTAGGGCGGGTAAACCTTGACGAGTCCGAGAATACCCGTCTTCTACGTCGCATTGATGAATTGTCTATGCAGATGCAAATTGTTGTTAATTCTTTGCATGATCTTGAGGCACAAAACATGGCATTGCGTCGCAAGCAAAAGCTTGTGATGATCTGTGCTGTGCTTGTGTTCTTGTTGTATATATATGCATGCTAATTATTGTTCCATCTGCTTTTTACTTGCTTCTTTTGCAATGTATATATATATATATATGCATGCTGTATTTGTGTTATTGTTGGATGTATGTGAATGATCTGTGATTTGTGCTGTGTTTGCTGTGTTTGAGTGTTCCAGATCCACTGTTGGGTCTGCAGCACATGTGAATTTCATTTGTTGTTTGTGTAATCTATCATGAATGTACCCCCAAATGAGGGACTTTGGCCAAATGATGCTTGCCCTTTTTACTTATGATGGTCTTGTATTTGTTCAGGTAATGTATTTCAGGGTTGGTAAGAGTAGTTTATGGTGGTTGTTTGGGGAATTGATTATGATGTTATATCCTTGGGTTTGGTGCAATGTTGGACATTGCAACACATGTAATATACATGTCAAATATGTTTTTTGACCATATGATGTTTACATTTTTTGTCTGATGGTCTTGTATGTTGAGGTAGGTGGAAGTGATAATTCTGAAAACTTGAATGGTAATGTCTGTTTGGGGAATTCATTCTCATGTTTACTCCTTGGGTTTGGTGTACTGTTGGGTATGCTACACATGTAATATACAACTTATATATGTGTGCTCTGTCATGTAAGTGCCCCCAAAGGGTTCCTTTTTTGGCCAAATGATGTTTACTTGGTTTAAGTCTGATGGTCTTGTATGTTGAGAGTTAAGAATTTAAAATCTGGTGGCCTTGATTGGTACTGTCGGTTTGGTCCCATTTGGATTATAATGTATGTATTGCACCAAATGATGTTCTGAAATAATGTGGTATTGCTTGTTTCCAAATATGATGCTCTTGTGTGCTAGGTCCAGAATGTATGTATATGACC
Source organism: Penstemon barbatus (assembly GCA_003313485.2). Classification (NCBI taxonomy): domain Eukaryota; kingdom Viridiplantae; phylum Streptophyta; class Magnoliopsida; order Lamiales; family Plantaginaceae; genus Penstemon; species Penstemon barbatus. Next base: position 75,559,711 of record CM064884.1, on the reverse strand, counting down.
AGATGATATTGCAACACACTTTTCTGATGGTCTAGTATGTTGAATAAATTCTTATGCTATTTGGAGAACTATATGGTACTGTCTGTTTGTAGGGGCATCAAATGCTTAGGGTTTGGTACACTTTTAGTATGCAACATTGAGTATTTCTTGAATATCTGTGTGCTCTATCATGTAAGTACCCCCATCCCATTTGGTTAAATTTGAAACAAAAGACACCCCCCCTAATTTGACAATGGTCATTCCTCTTAAATAGCAACCAACATACTAGATTGGTACTGTCTGGGATAAGTTACCTAAGAATAATCGGGAGAAAAGTAATATTTCCATTGGGGGTGTTGATATTTGAAAAAAATGTCAATTTAAGTTACCTTAACATAGAGTGCCCACACATCATCATCAACGGTGATTGTTTTACTAGAATCGTTCCAACCGAAACCACTCATCCCTAGCATACCCATGAGTTGGTAGTAAGTTTTCTTCCACACATAAGTTTGGAGTTAATATGCTTTGTGGTTATCTTCGATGTCGGTAGCCTTGCATTAACTGCATTTTGAAGATGGTTCAAGTAGCCCAGGCGAAAACCATTATCCGACTTCCACCCATTTGTAATCAATTTCTTCAAACTTTCTAGCAACACGACTTCTTCAGCATTGTTCAACGACCGCCGAGAACCCTGTGTCTTCCTTTGAGATGTAGTCGCATCACCGAAGCGGGGAACGACTGACATATCTATTGGATTATACATAGTTAACAATTCAAATATAATATGCGGTGGACATAGAAGATATACAATGACAATCAAAAGCAATCAAGTGGCTATTGTACATAGGGTCAATTCAAACAACAACAACAAATTCAAACAATATACATCCAATTCAGACATACAATCTTATGAATTATTCTTCCAAAGGCTAAAAACTTAATAATCAAAACAATACGATACAAGTAAATTGTAATTCTCAATTTTTAGTGATACACACAACATTGTTCCATTCATTAAAGTACTTTAAATAATTCACTCGCGATCGGAAGTCCATTTCAAATACATTTCACGAGCTAAGTTGTCCCGAAAATTGTTCCATGCATGTGAGGTCTCAACAACTTCGATGTGGTCATCTCCGTTGATGTTAGTATCATCCTCAATGTTCTCAATTGAATCAAATAATGGATCAAACCCCATAACATCATCGGACGACGTTTTCCGCAAGAAGTTGTGAATCAATAGCAATGCCATGATCATCTTGTTTTGCGTTCTCAATGGATAGAAAGCAGGACTCCTCAATATTGCCCATCGCTTCTTTACTTGGCCAAAAGTGAGCTTAATGACATTCCTAGCTTAACTATGTTTCATGTTAAAATATTCTTTGTAATTTTGAGGGGCCTCCATACCAACGCCCCACTCTTTCAAATGATACCGCACTCCCCTATACGACGTAAGAAAACCTTCACCATTCGTATATCCATTGTCACACAAGTAGTACGTGCCTACAATTAATCACATGAATGAGTTGCTATGACATGACCCTTGCAATTAAGTTCACAAACTAAAAACTAACATTTACCCGTAAGCACTTTCAATCCATTTGGCCGATTAATTGCGTCCCTTAACATGCACCCATCCGCAGCGGACCCCTCCCAACCAACAAGTGCATAGGTGAACAATCCGTTAACATCACAAGCCGCAAGTACATTAGTAGTTAGGTCACCTTTTCGGTTCCTATAACGTGGTCTATCAACCGATGGAACATGAACATTAACATAGGTTTTATCTAGTGCCCCAATGCAACCCTATACGTACACAAAGTCTCTATTGTAATGCACAAGTTGAAGAAAAGGCCCTATGCAAGTACAAAACTTAAAGTTTCGCAGCCTTACCGGAAAACAACTCTACCTATCATCTTCACAATCATTTGGTATTGGATCAGGTTGAGAAAATAATATTGAATGGAGCTTCATCAAGCATGTCAACACACGGTAAAAACATTTGCTAACGGTGGCGCCGGATCGACAGTAATAGGATCTTACAATACGATTCTTTTTGTGATGGGCAAAAATAGTAAAAAACGTGGCAACTTGTTCGCGCACGCTCACATACTTAGTATCATTCAAACCCCCCATGTTATGTAGGAAACAAACCAACTTATCAAATGAAGTAATATTAAGACGTATATTATCCTTACACCTTATTGGATCTTTTTGAGTAATTCTTCGTAAGTTTTTCATCCACTTATGTCTCCTACGGATTAGGTTATACCGTACGGGTCTCCGACGATTTTGGAGTTGTGAATGACGAAACCATATAAAAAACACGCCAATCCAAAAAATCAGATGAAACATTAACATAAATGATTGTTTCTTCCATTCATCCATTTGTATATCCTAAAACAAGTTCCAACCCCGTATATTGAAACCTACCAAACAAATATATGATATGGCCACACTAAACTTAAATTTGGCATAACTTAACAAAAAACACCAAGCACGTCATTTAAAAAATACTATCAAAATACACAAACTTGTACACCATACATAACAATGTGCTTTCATGTTCTCAAAATAGACATAATTAATTAGTTAAGTAATACATCAACATAAAATTCAAATATATGATATGTCCACAGTAAATACAAATTACCTCAAGTACCTCAAGTAAAAAAATAGACATAATCACTTAGGAAAGTAATACCTCAAGTTAAAATATACAATGTGTCCAAACTAAACTAAAATTAGGAGGATAACTTAACAAAAAGCATAAAATAAGTCAAGTAAAAAATATTATGAAAATACACAAACTTGTACACCATACATAACAATAACAATTCATGTTCTAAAAATAGACATAATTAATTACTTAAGTAATACATCAACTTAAAATTCAAATATATGATATGTCCACACTAAACACAAAGTACCTCGAGTACCTCAAGTACCTTAAGTAAAAAATAAAATTCTTCTTATACACAAAGTAGTACACCATACATAGCTTGTACTATTCATGTTCTCAAAATAGACATAATCAATTAGGAAAGTAATACCTCAAGTGTAAAATATACAATATGTCCACACTAAACAAAAATTAGGAGGATAACTTAACAAAAAGCATAAAATAAGTCAAGTAAAAAATACTATCAAAAAACACAAACATGCCAAGATATTACATAACTTATACAAGTCAAGGCAAAGTAGACATAATTAATTATAAAACCCCTCAAGTTATATTAGCTATCACAATACACCAACTTGTACAAATTACATAAAGCTCCCCCAACTCAAGGCAAAATAGAAATAATTATACGTCAACTTAAATTAGATATCAAAATACACAAACTTGTACAAATTTCTCAAACATTCCCAAAAAAATGGGCAAACTACTTAACATTCCCCCAAATTCGGCAAAATACCATAATTAACTATAATATACCTCAAGTGAAATTAATGGCCGAATTCCTTCGAAGTACGCTACACCCTCACCTTCTTCGTCCCTGTACAAGAAATAACAAAATTTAGCTAACATAAATTTTTTCAGGGGATAATTGAAGGGGGCGTATAATCGTATAATTCATAGAAAAGCAACAAGAAATGCGAGAATCCAAGAGCTTGAGCCTCAAAGTGCAATCTTCTTCCTGAAAAAGAGGAAAAATGTTCAAAAATCAAGAAACCCAAATCTTTCATTCAAGCTAAATTTCATTGTAATAACTCCAAATTAATGAACATAAAAACTATAGGGGTTATTTTAGCTATTTGAGAAATAATTTCATGAAGAATGCTCGACTCACGTGGGCTGGAATCGTCTTCGCGGAGCTAGTAACAGTCGGACCCTGGGTTGGCAGTACGCGAGCTGGGAGATGAAATGGTGGAAATTCTATTTTTTTTTTATGTTTTTTAGTCCTTAGGTAATATTGTAATTTATTAAAAGAGGCAATGGCATTTTGGACAAAAACAGTCAGATAATTTTGTAATTCCAGGGAAAAGGAATGGCAAAATGGACCGAGAAAATATGAATTGGGCCATTATTTCTTAATCGGCCGCCTGAGTCCAAACTATTAATCACCCAATTAAGTGGTATGGCCCACATATTGGACCGAATTCGGCGGGCAGCCCGGGATTTAATTAGGCCAAGTGAACAACACATTAGCCCCAATTAAAAAACCTTATTGGCCCAATTCACTTCCAATTGTGGGCTTATCATGCAAAGTGAACATAACCTTAGTGAAAATATTAATGAGATGTAAGGAGTTGTTTAGGGTCAGTTTGGCCTTCGGTGTATCAAAATGACTATGGTGAAAATATTGATGAGATGGCAAGGAGTTGTTTTGGATGTGATTGAGATTTTCAACCATACCTAAATGATGTGCAAATAATTTGGTTTAGAAAACATTAACATATAACAGTTAAAAATACATAAAATGAGAAATATATTTTGAAAACATTAACATATAACAGTTAAAAATACATAAAAAGGGAGAAAAAAATGAAGGTAAATATGTAATTGAATAGTTACAAATACTAGAAACACAAGAGTCCATTTTTTAAATGCAAACATTAAAGAATCTGTTTAAAGTTTTTTTTTTTTTACTTTTGCAAACACTTATTACTTTTAAATAAAATATTTATTTTTTATTTTTGCTTTGAACAATTGCTTTTGGGTGCTTTTGGGTTTCCAAAAGCAATTGCAAAAAGCCCTTAAATGTGCTACGACAAAATTGTGGGGCCACGCTGGAATGTTGGATCAGTGACCTCTATTTCTAGAAAAGTTATTTGGGATGGTCTAGCCTTACTCACCCCCGTAGAAGAGTCATTTATGGGTTAGTCATATTAGGCCATGTGACACTGTACGAGCCCAGTAATGAACCCCACTTAGAAGATGCAATTACTAAAATATCCTTTCTCTTAAAATATTTAAACTCACTTTCAGCATATCCATTTCCTTTTCCAATTGAAAACGAAGACCCACTTTCACCATCTCCATTTCTTTTTCCTTTTCCTTAATCACGTACGTGGAAACCCTCTTGTCTTTAAAAATATTAAAACCTGAAAATGAAAATAGAGACTTCAATTTTTCCATCGCCATTTCCTTTTCCTTAATCATGTGGAAACCCTCTTGTCCGAAAATTGGGAGGAACTTGTCTGATAATTATTTTCTCGTAATTGAAATTATGTTTAAGTTGGAAGGAACTCGAAATTGAAATTTTGAGAGAAACCCTCTTGTGTCCTCGTCATTCCTTTCACCATTGTTGTCCATTGTTACATAAATTTCATTTGCTCCACAAACTATACTATACCATGGCTAATAGATGTTGTTTTTATAAATTAGTTTATCCTCTGTTCTTAATCTCGGTTAGTTATACAAGATTTTAAGTCTACTTAATTTCAGTGTTAAGTGTAGTTAATTAACCATAATTATCAATCTTGATAAGTTGTATTGCCACTTAAGATTATTTTGGGGACAATTACATGATGTAATTATTTACATCTACACCCCTGAAGGCTTGGAGAAATTATATTTACATTCACTGAGGTTTTTTATTATTACAAATATTTCTCCTATTGTAAATTTCATTTGACGAATATACCCCGTACAATTAGTTTTCTAATACGAAGGATTATGTCATCCCAGATGTTTTGATAAATTTTTTAAAATACCATTATTGAACTTTAGTCGACTCTGAGAACCAAAAAAAGTTGAACATTTCGAAGTCATAGTATCACATTTATGTTGTCTCCTAACTTCATTTTCCTATTATTAGGTTGTGTTTAAAATTTATAAATGTGTTTCGTCAGTAATTAATTGTGATTGTATTGAAATTAATGATGATTTTGTGTAGTGCACTGCTCTAAGATATTGCATTTAGATTCATCCTAGCAAATTTTGTCTAACTAGCTGAATCGCAGAATAATTTAAGAATGATTGGTATTGGAAGACTTATCTAATGATTACCCTAAAATTTATTGTATGCCTAAGAGACTTATCACATTTATGTTTATTTAGTAACACTAAATTACAATGATGTATGTCTCCGAAACCAGAAGAATGAGTATTTGCAAAAAAGTGAAATTTGGGTTGATTTATATGTTCGTTCTTATTTATATGTGAAGAGTATAAGTTCAAAACTGAACTTTGGGTTGATTAAGTTGGTTGATTATAACTGTGGAAATGAGAGCAAACTTGACGATGAAGGTTGTTGCAAACATGAGAATGAAGTAAATGAGCAATGTGAAGAAGAATTATGAGATTTTGTTAATCCTTGTATAAATGAGGAGTTCATTGGGCAAGTGATTTTTGATAGTATTGATGAGGCCGAAATTTTTTATGTTGCTTATGCCAAAGCCCAAGGTTTTGATGTTAGGAGACGAAGTATTCAAAAGAAGGGTGAAGTAGTTAAAATTATGGTATGGGTTTCTACTCGAGAAGGGTTCCGAGGAAAAAAAGAAGAAGGGCAAAATATGCTTCGAGAAGCTAAACCATTGACTAGGTGTGGCTGCAAAGCTAGTCTCCGAGTGATACGAGACTTGAATTCTGGAAAATATATTATTTCGAGATTTTTGAACAATCACAATCATGAGTTACACGGATGTATGAAGAGGTACATTATTAATCCTTAGTCACTTGATGTAAATTATTTTGTTGGGAGTTTTATTGATTGATTTTTATTTTTTTATAATGTAGCACAAGGTCTCAGTCGGACAAGACTATGCTTGCAATGATGACTAAGATTGGATTTAAGCCATCCCAGGTGATGCATTACTTGGAGCAGTTAGCTGGAGGTGCTAGAAAGCTCTCGTTTAGAAGGAAGACTAGGTACAATTGGTTGAATAAGCTACGAGCAGAAAGGATACAAGAAGGGGATATGAACACCGTGATTAATGATCTAGAAGAATTGAAGTTGAAGGATGCTAGACTTTTTTATAAGTACAGTTCGGATGAAGATGGCACCCTTACTAGACTTCTTGGTGTGAGGGTTGCTCTAGGGCAGAGTACGAGGCTTTTGGTGATGTTATGGTATTTGATAGCACTTACAAGACGAATAAGTATTTGTATCCTCTTGTCATATTTTCTGGGGTTAATAACCATGGTTCCACTTGCATATTTGGTGCATGTTTTCTACAAAATGAAACGATTGAAATTTATTAATGAGTTTTGCAAGCGTTTTTAGAGGCAATGGGAGGCAAAATTCCTGAAGCTGTTCTAATAGATCATGATGCAGCTATGCGTTCAGCTATCATTTCTGAATTTGTCGGTAAACGACACAGGATATGTAGTTGGCATTTATGTCGCAATGTCCGCAAAAATATTAAAACTCTGCTTTTTGCAATGATTTTTGTTATTTGATGGATTTGAATTGCTCGATCGAAGAGTTTGAGTTGACCTGGTCTAATATGGTGGAGAATCACGATTTATCCAATAACAAATGGGTAGTTGACACCTATGAAATTAGAGAAAGGTGGGCAGGAGCTTACTTTCGTGAATAGTTTGTGAATGCTTTAATTAAGTTGAGCGTGAACCACAATATGAGCATAACTGATTTTCTTGACCACTACTTCCGCACACTACAAAGACTTAGGAGTGATTTTATAGAGATAAAAAAGTTGTCTGAGCAAGATGAACGTGAAGTTAGAGAAAGTCCATTGAAGAGGTTAGAGGAGCAAGCTCTCAGCATATACACGTTGAAGATCTATTTTCTGATTCGTAAGGAGATACGAAACGAACAAGGTGTTGTGGGAGAAAGTAGAAACAAAGATAGTGATGGAAATGAGATATTCGTATATCACGAGAACAAGGAGACTGAGGTTTCAATTCACAGAGTGGTAGTTGATGGGTGTCTTTCCAAGTTCCAATGTGATTGATTTAAACTAGAGTCAGAGGGCATCCCATGTCGACACATCATATCAACTTTGAAGTACTATGCTATCAAGAAGTTCCCTGAGTACATGATAAAACGTAGATGGTCAAAGGAGGTAGGGACTTTACTTAGAAAACAATTTCCTGATCCTTGCCATGTTGCCGATAGTCAAGAACAACGATTTGGTGAATTGAATAAAGAATGCCTTAATATGTCTTTTGTATCATCCCAATCTGAGAAGGGATATTCCAATTCTATCAAGCGGGTGCGGGAGGTAGCTGAAATGGCAAACGATGAAATAATGAAGCAATCTCAATGTGGTAGTGTTCCTTCTGAAAATAAAGTTAAGGTTGAGATTGATTTGTCTAATGAAGGCCTACAAGATCCCGTAATTGAGAAGACTACTACCTTTCGTGATCCTTGTCGTAAGAAAAGTAAAGGAGCAACCGGAAGAAAGAAACAAAAGTGTGGCACGTGTGGGTATGTTTGCAATATATGTTGTTAGGAATATATTTTATTATGTTTTTTCACGTCTATTTATTGATTATTTCACATCTTTGAAGTGTCCTTGGCTACAAATCAACCACTTGTGAGTTAAACAATCCTTCCATTGATGATGGAGAAAAGAAAAAGAAGACAAATACAACACGTAGCCCGAAAGAGAGGAGCACTCGTGTGGATAATTCAACTGAAGATCCAGAAATCCCATCCCAAGAAAGCACCCATCCTGATAGCCATATCCAATACCCATCATTTGGGTTCATATGGTCCATTACCATAGTTTCTAGTAATATTTAATATGCAACAAAACAGTCCAATAGTTTTGAATATGCAACCAAACAGCATTTTACTGCCATTTTCATACCCTATGGTACCTAGAGCAGGTGGGATGGGAAGTTTGGGAGTTCAAAATGTGATGGGACCAAACACAACATTGTTATGGCAACAACAAACCTTAAGTCTTTCTAAGTATGATCTTAATATGTGCGTTTTTTAAATAATTGATCAAAATAGAATTTTCTTTGTATAGGGTGCACCACCAGGAAACATTCACTACCCGTTCCAAACTTCGCAAAGTGAGCAGACTTCTACTTTCCGTTGACAATGTTTAATGGTTTATGTTTGGTAATAATAATTGTTGGACAATTGATGGCTTATATTCAAGATCTTTTTCTATAATTTGCATGAATTTTCCTCCTCTATTAAAGAATATCAAGACATGCATAACCTTATACTTTTGATGAAAAAATCTGTTGGAATAACAAAATGAAAAAAATGTGAAATCGATGTAAGTCTGGGCAGGGGCGGACCTAGACGATTTTGGTTGGAGGACCAAAACTCATCCACTCACACCCTAAAACTACACAATTTGATTGGAGATGGTTGTAAATTCCAGTCCATGCCTGGAAGGATAGTAAGGCTATAACCATATAAGCAATAGCTACCTTTCTCGTAAATCCATGTCTGCCTTTTGTAATGATGTGAGTAAAGTGAGTAGGTTTTGTTTTTTCTTCCTTTTTCTTATCAGGTAACCCATATCCATGACTACATATGGTCTTCGGCAATCACATTTAATGATTAGAAGGTTTAATTATTTAAATTTTTTGCATTATATACATTAAATCCATAGATCAAATAAGAAATAATTACATAAAATCTTACTACTATATGGCCCTGTTCGTTTTGACCAATTAGCCCACAATTAGCCAACAATTCCTAAAATCGACCCAGATTATTGTGTATAATTATATGTTCGGATGGGCCGATTATTTTGCGGGCAGCCCGTAGTTATCGGGGAAAATGTGGGCCAGCCGTCATTATTGTTCCGATTCGAGTTGGAGGTTTGGGCCAGTAATTAAATAATTGGGTCAGATTGACAAAATTTGAGACAAAAATGCCCGTAAAGTTTGCAATAATTACGAAAAATTGCCATTGGATAATTTGGGCCCAGATTGTTTAGTGACCCCAATATCTAATTTGGGCCGATTACAATCTGCCAAAACGAACAGGGCCTATATATATATATATATATATATATATATATATATATATATATATATATATATATATATATATATATATATATATATATATATATATATATATATATATATATATATATATACATTTATAAATTCGAAGTTATATATAATTTATCTTAACTAATTTTGTTACAAATAAATTAGAAAATACGAATTTGTCATGGAATCCTTCTTATGCAAATCGGATGAAATTGGTGAAAATTTCTGAAATCGATGAATAAAATTCAATTGAAATCATTGAAAACACGTGAAATCAATGAAAATTCGGGTGAAATTGATGAACATTGGCAAAATTGATGGAATTTAGGGGTGAAACCAGTAAAATTTGAAATCATGCTTCTGGATAGGACAGAACACTTTAACAAGTTATTCGATACGCGATTTCAACTTGTTCGATAAAAGTTTGTTTCGTCTCGGTTCATTAATAAATTAAATTTAGTTGGAGTAAAAATATTATTAATTAATTGAATTTATTATTTTTACATTCTTTACGAGTACATGTGAAAATATTATTAATTAATTACATTTACATCCTTTAAATATACAATAACCACATAGAATTTTTGTTTCTCCTCATTCCACTTACCAATCACATTCCTGCATTTTATCATTAAGCTTATTTGAAATGAGGAATAAGAGAATATTTCTTATTGCTCCAGCATCATCCATTGCAAAGACTAACATTGCCGTTAAAGTTGAGGTATATTTTTTCAAACCATTTTTTTCTTCATTTCTTACAACTTATGTATATTATAATCTCCTTAAAAATTATTTTTCTTTATGCCAATGTAGATTGGAAACGAAATTTATTTTCGGGTGAATGGTAACAAGCCAATTCAAAAACTACTCATGTATTATTGTTACCTTAATCACGTGGATTATGATATGATCAATTTCTACTTCAATGGCATACAAATCAATGATTCACTAATCCTCATTCAGCTTGTGGTTGAGGATGAAGACTTCATAGATGCGGTGTACATTTGAATGACCGGTGTGAACATGGATGTAGTGTTATTTTGCCGTTTTATGTATTAGGCTTATTATCAATTTGTAACACAATATCAAATTTCATGATATAATTAATTGCTAAACGTACTAATTAATGATACAACCTTAATAAAGTGGAATTACAAACACTCTTTAATATAAAACATTATAATCTACCTAAGACTACACAATTTGATTAGACGGGGTTGTAAATTCCAGTCCAGACCTGGAAGGATAGTAAGGCTAATAACCATGTAGGCAATAGCTACCTTTCTCGTAAATCCATGTCTGACTTTTGTAATGATGTGAGTAGAGTGAGTAGGTTTTGTTTTTTCTTCCTTTTTCTTACCAGGTAACCCATATCCATGACTACATATGGGCTTCGACAATCACCTTTAATGATTAGAAGGTTTTATTATTTAAATTTTTTGCATTATATACATTAAATCCATAGCTCAAATAAGAAATAATTATATAAAATCTTACTTTTATATATATATATATATATATATATATATATATATATATATATACATTTATAAATTCGAAGTTATATTGAATTTATCTTAACTAATTTTGTTTACAAATAAATTAGAAAATACGAATTTGTCATGGAATCCTTCTTATGAAATTGGTGAAAATTTCTGAAATCGATGAATAAAATTTAATTGAAATCATTGAAAACATGTGACATCAATGAAAATTAGGGTGAAATTGATGAACATTTGCGAAATTGGGGAAATTTAGGGGTGAAACCAGTAAAATTTGAAATCATGCTTCTGGATAGGACAGAACACTTTAACAAGTTATTCGATACGCGATTTCAACTTGTTCGATAAAAGTTCGTTTCGTCTCGGTTCATTAATAAATTAAATTTAGTTGGAGTAAAAATATTATTAATTAATTGCATTTGTTATTTTTACATTATTTTTTACATTCTTTACGAGTACATGTGAAAATATTATTAATTACTTACATTTACGTCCTTTAAATATACAATAACCACATAGAATTTTTGCTTCTCATCATTCCACTTACCAATCACATTCCTGCATTTTATCATTAAGCTAATGTGAAATGAGGAATAAGAGAATATTTACTATTGCTCCAGCATCATCCATTGCAAAGACTAACATTGACATTAAAGATGAGGTATATTTTTTCAAACCATTTTTTTCTTCATTTCTTACAACTTATGTATATTATAATTCCCTTAAAAATTATTTTTCTTTATGCCAATGTAGATTGGAAACGAAATTTATTTTCGGGTGAATGGTAACAAGCTAATTCAAAAATTACTCATGTATTATTGTTACCTTAATCACGTGGATTATGATATGATCAGTTTCTATTTCAATGGCATACAAATCAATGATTCACTAACCCTCATTCAGCTTGTGGTTGAGGATGAAGACTTCATAGATGCGGTGTACATTTGAATGACCGCTGTGAACTTGGATGTGGTGTTATTTTGTCGTTTTATGTATTAGGCTTATTCTCATTTTGTAACAGAATATCAAATTTCATGATATAATTATTAAAATTGCTAAACGTACTAATTAATGATACAACCTTAATAAAGTGGAATTACAAACACTCCTTAATATAAAATATTATAATCTAACTAAGACTACACAATTTAATTGGAGATTGTTGTAAATTTCAGTCCATGCCTGCAAGGATAGTAAGGCTATAACCATATAGGCAATAACTACCTTTCTCGTAAATCCATGTCTGACTTTTGTAATGATGTGAGTAGAGTGAGTAGGTTTTGTTTTTTCTTCCTTTTTCTTACCAGGTAACCCATTCTATGACTACATATGGTCTTCGACAATCACATTTAATGATTAGAAGATTTTATTATTTAAATTTTTTGTATTATATACATTAAATCGATAGATCAAATAAGAAATAATTACATAAAATCTTACTAATATATATATATATATAAACATTTATAAATTCGAAGTTATATTGAATTTATCTTAACTAATTTTGTTTACAAATAAATTAGAAAATACGAACTTGTCATGGAATCCTTCTTATGAAAACCGGATGAAATTGGTGGGAATTTCTGAAATCGATGAATAAAATTCAATTGAAACCAATAAAACATGTGAAATCAATGAAAATTCGGGTGAAATTGATGAACATTGGCAAAATTGGTGAAATTTAGGGGTGAAACCAGTAAAATTTGAAATCATGCTTCTGGATAGGACATAACACTTTAACAAGTTATTCGATACGCGATTTCAACTTGTTCGATAAAAGTTCGTTTCGTCTCGGTTCATTAATAAATTAAATTTAGTTGGAGTAAAAATATTATTAATTAATTGCATTTATTATTTTTACATTCTTTACGAGTACATGTGAAAATATTATTAATTTATTACATTTACATCCTTTAAATATACAATAACCACATAGAATTTTCGCTTCTCCTCATTCCACTTACCAATCACATTCCTGCATTTTATCATTAAGCTTATGTGAAATGAGGAATAAGAGAATAATTCTATTGCTCCAGCATCATCCATTGCAAAGACTAACATTGCCGTTAATGATGAGGTAAATTTTTTCAAACCATTTTTTTCTTCATTTCTTACAACTTATGTATATTATAATCCCTTAAAATTATTTTTCTTTATGCCAATGTAGATTGGAAACGAAATTATTTTCGGGTGAATGGTAACAAGCCAATTAAAAAACTACTCATGTATTATTGTTACCTTAATCACGTGGATTATGATATGATCAGTTTCTACTTCAATGACATACAAATCAATGATTCACTAATCCTCATTCAGCTTGTGGTTGAGGATGAAGACTTCATAGAAGCGGTGTACATTTGAATGACCGGTGTGAACTTGGATGTGGTGTTATTTTGCCGTTTTATGTATTAGGCTTATTCTCAATTTGTAACAGAATATCAAATTTCATGATATAATTAATTGCTAAACGTACTAATTAATGATACAACCTTAATAAAGTGGATTACAAACACTCTTAATATAAAACATTATAATCTACCTAAGACTACACAATTTAATTGAGACGGGTTGTAAATTCCAGTCCATGCCTGGAAGGATAGTAAGGCTATAACCATATAGGCAATAGCTACCTTTCTCGTAAATCCATGTCTGACTTTTGTAATGATGTGAGTAGAGTGAGTAGGTTTTGTTTTTTCTTCCTTTTTCTTACCAGGTAACCCATTTCATGACTACATATGGTCTTCGACAATCACATTTAATGATTAGAAGATTTTATTATTTAAATTTTTTGTATTATATACATTAAATCGATAGATCAAATAAGAAATAATTACATAAAATCTTACTAATATATATATTATATATATATATATATATATACATTTATAAATTCGAAGTTATATTGAATTTATCTTAACTAATTTTGTTTAGAAATAAATTAGAAAATACGAATTTGTAATGGAATCCTTCTTATGAAACCGGATGAAATTGGTGGGAATTTCTGAAATCGATGAATAAAATTCAATTGAAACCATTGAAAATATGTGAAATCAATGAAAATTCGGGTGAAATTGATGAACATTGGCAAAATTGGTGAAATTTAGGGGTGAAACCAGTAAAATTTGAAATCATGCTTCTGGATAGGACAGAACACTTTAACAAGTTATTCCATATGCGATTTCAACTTGTTCGATAAAAGTTCGTTTCGTCTCGGTTCGTTAATAAATTAAATTTAGTTGGAGTAAAAATATTATTAATTAATTGCATTTTTTATTTTTACATTCTTTACGAGTACATGTGAAAATATTATTAATTACTTACATTTACGTCCTTTAAATATACAATAACCACATAGAATTTTTGCTTCTCCTCATTCAATTTACCAATCACATTCCTGCATTTTATCTTTAAGCTTATGTGAAATGAGGAATAAGAGAATATTTCCTATTGCTCCAGCATCATCCATTGCAAAGACTAACATTGACGTTAAAGATGAGGTATATTTTTTCAAACCATTTTTTTCTTCATTTCTTACAACTTATGTATATTATAATTCCCTTAAAATTATTTTTCTTTATGCCAATGTAGATTGGAAACGAAATTATTTTCGGGTGAATGGTAACAAGCTAATTCAAAAATTACTCATGTATTATTGTTACCTTAATCACGTGGATTATGATATGATCAGTTTCTATTTCAATGGCATACAAATCAATGATTCACTAACCCTCATTCAGCTTGTGGTTGAGGATGAAGACTTCATAGATGCGGTGTACATTTGAATGACCGCTGTGAACTTGGATGTGGTGTTATTTTGTCGTTTTATGTATTAGGCTTATTCTCATTTTGTAACAGAATATCAAATTTCATGATATAATTAATTGCTAAACGTACTAATTAATGATACAACCTTAATAAAGTGGAATTACAAACACTCCTTAATATAAAACATTATAATCTAACTAAGACTACACAATTTAATTGGAGATGGTTGTAAATTCCAGTCCATGCCTGGAAGGATAGTAAGGCTATAACCATATAGGCAATAGCTACCTTTCTCGTAAATCCATGTCTGACTTTTGTAATGATGTGAGTAGAGTGAGTAAGTTTTGTTTTTTCTTCCTTTTTCTTACCAGGTAACCCATTCCATGACTACATATGGTCTTCGGCAATCACATTTAATGATTAGAAGATTTATTATTTAAATTTTTTGTATTATATACATTAAATCGATAGATCAAATAAGAAATAATTACATAAAATCTTACTAATATATATATATATATATATATATATATATATATATAAACATTTATAAATTCGAAGTTATATTGAATTTATCTTAACTAATTTTGTTTACAAATAAATTAGAAAATACGAACTTGTCATGGAATCCTTCTTATGAAAACCGGATGAAATTGGTGGGAATTTCTGAAATCGATGAATAAAATTCAATTGAAACCATTGAAAACATGTGAAATCAATGAAAATTCGGGTGAAATTGATGAACATTGGCAAAATTGGTGAAATTTAGGGGTGAAACCAGTAAAATTTGAAATCATGCTTCTGGATAGGACAGAACACTTTAACAAGTTATTCGATACGCGATTTCAACTTGTTCGATAAAAGTTCGTTTCGCCTCGGTTCATTAATAAATTAAATTTAGTTGGAGTAAAAATATTATTAATTAATTGCATTTATTATTTTTACATTCTTTACGAGTACATGTGAAAATATTATTAATTACTTACATTTACGTCCTTTAAATATACAATAACCACATAGAATTTTTGCTTCTCCTCATTCCACTTACCAATCACATTTCTGCATTTTATCATTAAGCTTATGTGAAATGAGGAATAATAGAATATTTCCTATTGCTCCAGTATCCTCCATTGCAAAGACTAACATTGACATTAATGATGAGGTATATTTTTTCAAACCATTTTTTTCTTCATTTCTTACAACTTATGTATATTATAATTCCCTTAAAATTATTTTTCTTTATGCCAATGTAGATTGGAAACGAAATTCATTTTCGGGGGAATGGTAACAAGCCAATTCAAAAACTACTCATGTATTATTGTTACCTTAATCACGTGGATTATGATATGATCAGTTTCTATTTCAATGGCATACAAATCAATGATTAACTAACCCTAATTCAGCTTGTGGTTGAGGATGAAGACTTCATAGAAGCGGTGTACATTTGAATGACCGGTGTGAACTTGGATGTGGTGTTATTTTGCCGTTTTATGTATTAGGCTTATTCTCATTTTGTAACAGAATATCAAATTTCATGATATAATTAATTGCTAAACGTACTAATTAATGATACAACCTTAATAAAGTGGGATTACAAACACTCCTTCATATAAAACATTATAATCTAACTAAGACTACACAATTTAATTGGAGATGGTTGTAAATTCCAGTCCATGCCTGGAAGGATAGTAAGGCTATAACCATATAGGCAATAGCTACCTTTCTCGTAAATCCATGTCTGACTTTTGTAACGATGTGAGTAGAGTGAGTAGGTTTTGTTTTTTCTTCCTTTTTCTTACCAGGTAACCCATTCCATGACTACATATGGTCTTCGACAATCACATTTAATGATTAGAAGATTTATTATTTAAATTTTTTGTATTATATACATTAAATCGATAGATCAAATAAGAAATAATTACATAAAATCTTACTAATATATATATTATATATATATATACATTTATAAATTCGAAGTTATATTGAATTTATCTTAACTAATTTTGTTTAGAAATAAATTAGAAAATACGAATTTGTCATGGAATCCTTCTTATGAAAACCGGATGAAATTGGTGGGAATTTCTGAAATCGATGAATAAAATTCAATTGAAACCATTGAAAACATGTGAAATCAATGAAAATTCGGGTGAAATTGATGAACATTGGCAAAATTGGTGAAATTTAGGGGTGAAACCAGTAAAATTTGAAATCATGCTTCTGGATAGGACAGAACACTTTAACAAGTTATTCCATATGCGATTTCAACTTGTTCGATAAAAGTTCGTTTCGTCTCGGTTCATTAATAAATTAAATTTAGTTGGAGTAAAAATATTATTAATTAATTGCATTTATTATTTTTACATTATTTTTTACATTGTTTACGAGTACATGTGAAAATATTATTAATTACTTACATTTACGTCCTTTAAATATACAATAACCACATAGAATTTTTGCTTCTCCTCATTCCACTTACCAATCACATTTCTGCATTTTATCATTAAGCTTATGTGAATGAGGAATAAGAGAATATTTCCTATTGCTCCAGCATCATCCATTGCAAAGACTAACATTGACGTTAAAGATGAGGTATATTTTTTCAAACCATTTTTTTTTTCATTTCTTACAACTTATGTATATTATAATTCCCTTAAAATTATTTTTCTTTATGCCAATGTAGATTGGAAACGAAATTCATTTTCGGGATAATGGTAACAAGCCAATTCAAAAACTACTCATGTATTATTGTTACCTTAATCACGTGGATTATGATATGATCAGTTTCTATTTCAATGGCATACAAATCAATGATTCACTAACCCTCATTCAGCATGTGGTTTAGGATGAAGACTTCATAGATGCGGTGTACATTTGAATGACCGGTGTGAACTTGGATGTGGTGTTATTTTGCCGTTTTATGTATTAGGCTTATTCTCATTTTGTAACAGAATATCAAATTTCATGATATAATTAATTGCTAAACGTACTAATTAATGATACAACCTTAATAAAGTGGAATTACAAACACTCCTTCATATGTTTGAGGAATAAGAGAATATTTCCTATTGCTCCAGCATCATCCATTGCAAAGACTAACATTGACGTTAAAGATGAGGTATATTTTTTCAAACCATTTTTTTCTTCATTTCTTACAACTTATGTATATTATAATTCCCTTAAAATTATTTTTCTTTATGCCAATGTAGATTGGAAACGAAATTCATTTTCGGGTGAATGGTAACAAGCCAATTCAAAAACTACTCATGTATTATTGTTACCTTAATCACGTGGATTATGATATGATCAGTTTCTATTTCAATGGCATACAAATCAATGATTCACTAACCCTCATTCAGCTTGTGGTTTAGGATGAAGACTTCATAGATGCGGTGTACATTTGAATGACCGGTGTGAACTTGGATGTGGTATTATTTTGCCGTTTTATGTATTAGGCTTATTCTCATTTTGTAACAGAATATCAAATTTCATTATATAATTAATTGCTAAACGTACTAATTAATGATACAACCTTAATAAAGTGGAATTACAAACAATCCTTAATATAAAACATTATAATCTAACTAAGACTACACAATTTAATTGGAGATTGTTGTAACTTCCAGTCCATGCCTGGAAGGATAGTAAGGCTATAACCATATAGGCAATAGCTACCTTTCTCGTAAATCCATGTCTGACTTTTGTAATGATGTGAGTAGAGTGAGTAGGTTTTGTTTTTTCTTCCTTTTTCTTACCAGGTAACCCATTATATGACTACATATGGTCTTCGACAATCACATTTAATGATTAGAAGATTTTATTATTTAAATTTTTTGTATTATATACATTAAATCGATAGATCAAATAAGAAATAATTACATAAAATCTTACTAATATATATATATATATATATATATATATATATATATATATATAAACATTTATAAATTCGAAGTTATATTGAATTTATCTTAACTAATTTTGTTTACAAATAAATTAGAAAATACGAATTTGTCATGGAATCTTTCTTATGAAAACCGGATGAAATTGGTGGGAATTTCTGAAATCGATGAATAAAATTCAATTGAAACCATTGAAAACATGTGAAATCAATGAAAATTCGGGTGAAATTAATGAACATTGGCAAAATTGGTGAAATTTAGGGGTGAAACCAGTAAAATTTGAAATCATGCTTCTGGATAGAACAGAACACTTTAACAAGTTATTCGATACGCGATTTCAACTTGTTCGATAAAAGTTCGTTTCGCCTCGGTTCATTAATAAATTAAATTTAGTTGGAGTAAAAATATTATTAATTAATTGCATTTATTATTTTTACATTCTTTACGAGTACATGTGAAAATATTATTAATTACTTACATTTACGTCCTTTAAATATACAATAACCACATAGAATTTTTGCTTCTCCTCATTCCACTTACCAATCAAATTTCTGCATTTTATCATTAAGCTTATGTGAAATGAGGAATAAGAGAATATTTCCTATTGCTCCAGCATCATCCATTGCAAAGACTAACATTGACGTTAAAGATGAGGTATATTTTTTCAAACCATTTTTTTCTTCATTTCTTACAACTTATGTATATTATAATTCCCTTAAAATTATTTTTCTTTATGCCAATGTAGATTGGAAACAAAATTCATTTTCGGGTGAATGGTAACAAGCCAATTCAAAAACTACTCATGTATTATTGTTACCTTAATCACGTGGATTATGATATGATCAGTTTCTATTTCAATGGCATACAAATCAATGATTCAGTAACCCTCATTTAGCTTGTGGTTGAGGATGAAGACTTCGTAGATGCGGTGTACATTTGAATGACTGGTGTGAACTTGGATGTGGTGTTATTTTGCCGTTTTATGTATTAGGCTTATTCTCATTTTTTAACAGAATATCAAATTTCATGATATAATTAATTGCTAAACGTACTAATTAATGATACAACTTTAATAAAGTGGAATTACAAACAATCCTTAATATAAAACATTATAATCTAACTAAGACTACACAATTTAATTGGAGATTGTTGTAAATTCCAGTCCATGCCTGGAAGGATAGTAAGGCTATAACCATATAGGCAATAGCTACCTTTCTCGTAAATCCATGTCTGACTTTTGTAATGATGTGAGTAGAGTGAGTAGGTTTTGTTTTTTCTTCCTTTTTCTTACCAGGTAACCCATGCTATGACTACATATGGTCTTCGACAATCACATTTAATGATTAGAAGATTTTATTATTTAAATTTTTTGTATTATATACATTAAATCGATAGATCAAATAAGAAATAATTACATAAAATCTTACTAATATATATATATATATATATATATATATATATATATATATATATATATATATATATATATATATATATAAACATTTATAAATTCGAAGTTATATTGAATTTATCTTAACTAATTTTGTTTACAAATAAATTAGAAAATACGAATTTGTCATGGAATCCTTCTTATGAAAACCGGATGAAATTGGTGGGAATTTCTGAAATCGATGAATAAAATTCAACTGAAACCATTGAAAATATGTGAAATCAATGAAAATTCGGGTGAAATTGATGAACATTGGCAAAATTGGTGAAATTTAGGGGTGAAACCAGTAAAATTTGAAATCATGCTTCTGGATAGGACAGAACACTTTAACAAGTTATTCGATATGCGATTTCAACTTGTTCGATAAAAGTTCGTTTCGTCTCGGTTCATTAATAAATTAAATGTTGTTGGAGTAAAAATATTATTAATTAATTGCATTTATTATTTTTACATTATTTTTTACATTCTTTACGAGTACATGTGAAAAAATTATTAATTACTTACATTTACGTCCTTTAAATATATAATAACCACATAGAATTTTTGCTTCTCCTCATTCCACTTACCAATCACATTCCTGCATTTTATCATTAAGCTTATGTGAAATGATGAATAATAGAATATTTCCTATTGCTCCAGCATCATCCATTGCAAAGACTAACATTGACGTTAAAGATGAGGTATATTTTTTAAAACCATTTTTTTCTTCATTTCTTACAACTTATGTATATTATAATTCCCTTAAAATTATTTTTCTTTATGCCAATGTAGATTGGAAACGAAATTCATTTTCGGGTGAATGGTAACAAGCCAATTCAAAAACTACTCATGTATTATTGTTACCTTAATCACGTGGATTATGATATGACCAGTTTCTATTTCAATGGCATACAAATCAATGATTCACTAACCCTCATTCAGCTTGTGGTTGAGGATGAAAACTTCATAGATGCGGTGTACATTTGAATGACCGGTGTGAACTTGGATGTGGTGTTATTTTGCCGTTTTATGTATTAGACTTATTCTCATTTTGTAACAGAATATCAAATTTGATGATATAATTAATTGCTAAACGTACTAATTAATGATACAACCTTAATAAAGTGGAATTACAAACACTCCTTAATATAAAACATTATAATCTAACTAAGACTACACAATTTAATTGGAGATGGTTGTAAATTCCAGTCCATGCCTGGAAGGATAGTAAGGCTATAACCATATAGGCAATAGCTACCTTTCTCGTAAATCCAAGTCTGACTTTTGTAATGATGTGAGTAGAGTGAGTAGGTTTTGTTTTTTCTTCCTTTTTCTTACCAGGTAACCCATTCCATGACTACATATGGTCTTCGACAATCACATTTAATGATTAGAAAATTTTATTATTTAAATTTTTTGTATTATATACATTAAATCGATAGATCTAATAAGAAATAATTACATAAAATCTTACTAATATATATATATATATATTTATATATACACATTTATAAATTCGAAGTTATATTGAATTTATCTTAACTAATTTTGTTTACAAATAAATTATAAAATACGAATTTGTCATGGAATCCTTCTTATGAAAACCGGATGAAATTGGTGGGAATTTCTGAAATCGATGAATAAAATTCAATTGAAACCATTGAAAATATGTGAAATCAATGAAAATTCGGGTGAAATTGATGAACATTGGAAAAATTGGTGAAATTTAGGGGTGAAACCAGTAAAATTTGAAATCATGCTTCTGGATAGGACAGAACACTTTAACAAGTTATTCGATATGCGATTTCAACTTGTTCGATAAAAGTTCATTTCGTCTCCGTTCATTAATAAATTAAATGTTGTTGGAGTAAAAATATTATTAATTAATTGCATTTATTATTTTTACATTATTTTTTACATTCTTTACGAGTACATGTGAAAAAATTATTAATTACTTACATTTACGTCCTTTAAATATACAATAACCACATAGAATTTTTGCTTCTCCTCATTCCACTTACCAATCACATTCCTGCATTTTATAATTAAGCTTATGTGAAATGAGGAATAAGAGAATATTTCCTATTGCTCCAGCATCATCCATTGCAAAGACTAACATTGACGTTAAAGATGAGGTATATTTTTTAAAACCATTTTTTTCTTCATTTCTTACAACTTATGTATATTATAATTCCCTTAAAATTATTTTTCTTTATGCCAATGTAGATTGGAAACGAAATTCATTTTCGGGTGAATGGTAACAAGCCAATTCAAAAACTACTCATGTATTATTGTTACCTTAATCACGTGGATTATGATATGATCAGTTTCTATTTCAATGGCATACAAATCAATGATTCACTAACCCTCATTCAGCTTGTGGTTGAGGATGAAAACTTCATAGATGCGGTGTACATTTGAATGACCGGTGTGAACTTGGATGTGGTGTTATTTTGCCGTTTTATGTATTAGGCTTATTCTCATTTTGTAACAGAATATCAAATTTCATGATATAATTAATTGCTAAACGTACTAATTAATGATACAACCTTAATAAAGTGGAATTACAAACACTCCTTAATATAAAACATTATAATCTAACTAAGACTACACAATTTAATTGGAGATGGTTGTAAATTCCAGTCCATGCCTGGAAGGATAGTAAGGCTATAACCATATAGGCAATAGCTACCTTTCTCGTAAATCCAAGTCTGACTTTTGTAATGATGTGAGTAGAGTGAGTAGGTTTTGTTTTTTCTTCCTTTTTCTTACCAGGTAACCCATTCCATGACTACATATGGTCTTCGACAATCACATTTAATGATTAGAAGATTTTATTAATTAAATTTTTTGTATTTTATACATTAAATCGATAGATCAAATAAGAAATAATTACATAAAATCTTACTAATATATATATATATATATATATACATTTATAAATTCGAAGTTATATTGAATTTATCTTAACTAATTTTGTTTACAAATAAATTAGAAAATACGAATTTATCATGGAATCCTTCTTATGAAAACCGGATGAAATTGGTGGGAATTTCTGAAATCGATGAATAAAATTCAATTGAAACCATTGAAAACATGTGAAATCAATGAAAATTCGGGTGAAATTGATGAACATTGGCAAAATTGGTGAAATTTAGGGGTGAAACCAGTAAAATTTGAAATTATGCTTCTGGATAGGACAGAACACTTTAGCAAGTTATTCGATACGCGATTTCAACTTGTTCGATAAAAGTTCGTTTCGTCTCGGTTCATTAATAAATTAAATTTAGTTGGAGTAAAATTATTATTAATTAATTGCATTTATTATTTTTACATTATTTTTTACATTCTTTACGAGTACATGTGAAAATATTATTAATTTATTACATTTACATCCTTTAAATATACAATAACCACATAGAATTTTCGCTTCTCCTCATTCCACTTACCAATCACATTCCTGCATTTTATCATTAAGCTTATTTGAAATGAGGAATAAGAGAATATTTCCTATTGCTCCAGCATCATCCATTGCAAAGACTAACATTGCCGTTAAAAGATGAGGTATATTTTTTCAAACCATTTTTTTCTTCATTTCTTACAACTTATGTATATTATAATTCCCTTAAAAATTATTTTTCTTTATGCCAATGTAGATTGGAAACGAAATTTATTTTCTGGTGAATGGTAACAAGCCAATTCAAAAACTACTCATGTATTATTGTTATCTTAATCACGTGGATTATGATATGATCAATTTCTACTTCAATGGCATACAAATCAATGATTCACTAACCCTCATTCAGCTTGGGGTTGAGGATGAAGACTTCATAGATGCGGTGTACATTTGCCGTTTTATGTATTAGGCTTATTCTCATTTTGTAACACAATATCAAATTTCATGATATAATTATTAAAATTGCAAAACGTACTAATTAATGATACAACCTTAATAAAGTGGAATTACAAACACTCCTTAATATAAAACGTTATAATCTACCAATCAAATTTATCCTTAATTACGAGAATTTCTTTTCTTATTTCGTCCAACCATCCCATATTTTTGTTCTTTTAAAAAATTTCAACAATCATATACTCGGCTTGGCCCGGCCTTCCATAATTAAATCAACTAATTTGCTTTTGATCTCGGCTCTAAAATGGAAAATTGGACACTTTTCTCCATTTTGCTCCAAGTACTTCACATATGCAGATAACCTTCATAATCAAGAAATTAATTATGTTTATGAAATTCAAGCAATTGTCAATATATATTTTCAATAGATATTTACCTCGGTTTCACCGAACTTGAAACATATGGTTTTAGTTTATACACCGCACTAGTTCATATGTTTAAAAAAATTAGTAACAAAACTTAGTAATAAATTATTTAAGATATATTAAACTCTCAACAGAATAACCGAATTAAATTTAGTAAAACTTACGGTTTACTTGGCTTCATATTTGCCTTATGCACAACTCGAAAATATTGCATAGCAATTTCATACTTTTCAAACAAACAAACGTTAAGTGAGTTGAAATACATCAAAAATTCACCATTGGAGTACCTAGAAACCAAGGATTGAAGCAAAAAGTGGAATTGATTCTTAATGCTCGTAAGATATTGACAACGTTCACAAGGGAGTGTTCGATTAGCCTCGTATATTTGGATGTGAGCATCTGCACAGCAACCATATATTTCACATTTTTTTGTTTTATTCGAACTGCCAATTTGATTGCCCATGACCTTATTTGGAATAATGTATGTAGTAAGCATGCAATTGTGGTACATATATATAGAAGGACTGAATATTTGGGGATTACTATAGAATATTAAATTTAGGGGGTATAAGAGCAAATAACCAACCCATAAAGTGAGAATGCATTCCATTTGTCTGTATGCTCACGTGATGGTATGTACTTGGTCAATTAATAAGAAATTGTCACTCTTTTTTGGTATTGCATGCATTTAGAAGACCATTTTTTTTAAGGAATGATCGATTATAAATTTGGAATAGTACTGATAATAATGGAATCAAAGACTTCCTAATTAAAAATAAAAAATTCACACTAAGACAATTTGATCCAAAGAATGACCGATTATCGATTTTAATAAAATTATTCTTATATTTTGAACCTACAGAGGAGTTAGTGTTACGTAACCACATAGAAGACAGTTTGATCCAAAGAATGACCGATTATCAATTTTATTAAAATTATTCATATATTTTGAACCTACGGAGGAGTTAGTGTTACGTAACCACATAGAAGACAATAAGATCCAAAGAATGACCGATTATCGATTTTGTTAAAATTATTCGTATATTTTGAACCTACGGAGGAGTTAGTGTTATATAACCACATAGAAGATCATTTGATCCAAAGAATGACCGATTATCGATTTTATTAAAATTATTCGAATATTTTGAACCTACGGAGGAGAAGACAATTTGATCCAAAGAATGACCGATTATCGATTTTGTTAAAATTATTCGTATATTTTGAACCTACGGAGGAGTTAGTGTTACATAACCACATAGAAGATCATTTGATCCAAAGAATGACCGATTATCGATTTTATTAAAATTATTCGAATATTTTGAACCAACGGAGGAGTTAGTGTTACATAACCACATAGAAGACAATTTGATCCAAAGAATGACCGATTATCGATTTTATTAAAATTATTCGTATATTTTGAACCTACGGAGGAGTTAGTGTTACATAACCACATAGAAAACAATTTGATCCAAAGAATGACCGATTATCGATTTATTAAAATTATTCGTATATTTTGAACATACGGAGGAGTTAGTGTTACATAACCGCATAGAAGACAATTTGATCCAAAGAATGTCGATTTTATTAAAATTATTCGTATATTATGAACCTACGGAGGAGTTATTGTTACATAACCACATAGAAGACAATTTGATCCAAAGAATGAGCGATTATCGATTTTATTAAAATTATTCCTCTATTTTGAACCTACGGAGGAGTTAGTGTTACATAACCACATAGAAGACAATTTGATCCAAAGAATGACCGATTATCGATTTTATTAAAATTATTCGTATATTTTGAACCAACGGAGGAGTTAGTGTTACATAACCACATAGAAGATAATTTGATCCAAAGAATGACCGATTATCGATTTTATTAAAATTATTCGTATATTTTGAACCAAACAATTTGATTATCGATTATCGATTTTATACAAAAGTAATTATTCTATAATTAATTTTTATTATAATCAATTATTACCAAAATCAAGTTTAGTAAAATTAATTCTCCTATAATTGCATTTCGAATCGTGATTTCAATATTACCCTTATTGTTATCATTAAAAGTTGCTATGACATTTACAACTTTATATAAGAATGACCGATATAATATTGGAATTAAAAAACAGCGTTGTAAATAATATCAAATGGGGTTACTTGATAGAATACAAACTTGCTCAAATTATAAAATACAATAGATAAATATAATGAAGACTTCAGCAAATGTTCCACCATTGTCAAGTAAGCCATAAATTTCTCCCACCAAATGTACTATTCTCCTACCTACTAAAATACAATCCGAAATATCCCAATATATTTAGCCTCCACCTATTGTAGCTGCATGATGGCACTGCACATCAAAAAGAGAATGTCAACTCAATACCTATTAATTTATTAGACCATCCCATTTCATTATGTATTATTCTCGAACTCAGTACTTATTAATTTATTAGACCATCCCATTTCATTATGTATTATTCTTGGCAAAAACTGGTAAAGTGGATGAATGAATTTAATGTGAAATGACAATAAAATAATTTTCAGATTTCTTCCTCATTTATGGACTACTCGGTTGGCATGTTTCCAACAACCATCTATTTTACTATCTCATTTAATTTGTTCAACACATTTTAGAGAAGGAGCTCAACATTTCCAATCATAAATGCAGAACATTATTTCTGAACTCTAAAATCATTAAACACTCTCAACTACTCCATAGTGAATGCAAGCAAATATGTAAGTTTACATAAACTCTATCTCAAGTTCCATTAGAGTATTTAATGCTAGTAGTCCATACACTTGTGCAAAAAATCATCAATACATGGTTTAAGTATATTTTTCTAGCATATTTTTATATATGATTTGAGTGTTTAAGTGACAATATTTGAACTACTCTAATATTTGTTATGGTTTAATTACATTTTCTAGCACATTTAATATCTGATTTGAGTGTTTTTAAGTGATAATATTTGAATTACTCTACTATTTATACATGGTTTAAGTGCATTTTCTAGCATATTTTAAGTTTTTATTTGAGTGTTTAAGTGATAATATTTGAACTACTCTAATATTTATACATGGTTGAAGTACATTTTCTAGTATGTTTTAATATATGATTTGAGTGTTTAAGTGATAATAAATGAACTCGGGTGAGTGTTTAGACTACACATGTCATGGGTTAGTTCTACTCTACATGAAATCCATATGCTACACTCATTTGTCTGAATTGACCGATTATGGATTGGGCCTCTGTTTGGGCCTGAGTTAGACACGAACCTTCTTATAGGGTATAAATTGTTTATTAGAAATAACATAGGAGAATAGATTGCAATTGATTCTTTCTATATATATAATAGAGTAATACATTTTTAGGAAGGAATAATCAATGATCATTAAGCAATACACTTCTCCTTTAATTATATATTGAATTAAAAGTGATAAGATTTTGAACTGTCTTTGAATCCCAGAAAGTTGGAAAAATTACAATTATTTCATAAACAAACATATTAAGACAATTTTATACTTCATTTATGTTTCTTGGTAAGTATGTATATATTTTTGCTTCCTGCTAAATATTTATAATATATGTTGCTATTATATTCCTTCATCCAATACAATTTTATATTTCATTTGGACAAAACAACTTAAATATATCTTCTCACAAGTATGTTTTCATGGATTATGACTAAGGGGTGATCCGCCAAAATCCCAGGAATTGAAAAGAAAACTGATCTACGTTGACTCAGGTGAGAGTAAGACAAAAAATGTCGTGACAAATTCGAAAGGAAACCTAGTCAAACCATGTTTGAAAAAGGGAAGGCCAAGTATACCTACAATAGTCTAACCAAAAAAGGATTCACAATTATCAGATTTGGACTCTATGATAGATTCAAAGGTGTCTGCCCTCAACAAATCGCAGTCTTCGTTGTCGGATATAAAGGTTATTAAATATTATATAAATCACTTATGCAAGTTAATTTATTCCATTCTCAATACTATGAACGAGAGGACCAAACTAACTAATATTTATAACAGATTAAAGAAGGTCCACATACACGCCAACTAAACAAGGAGATAAGCACGAATGAGACTCGACTAAGGAAGAAGTTCTCAGCATTTTTGGAGCCAAATGTGGTACAAATTGCGTATTTTCATCTGTTAAAAAATATTTATATTGAAATTTATATGGGTTCCCAAAAAATATAACAATGCATTTTTACAGGGAATAAAATTTGAACACCGAACCTCACTCCGTAAGCTTATTGACATTAACAATCAACTAAATGCATCACAAATAAAGTCGATTGAAGATAGGGGTTTGGAGCACTCTGCAAGGTTCAAATGGATTCCATTGATAAGGTAATGGTCAAATGGATAATTGACCATTATGATTGTGAAACACATAGAATTTATGTTCACGAAGCTTATGTACCAATCAACGACGTAGCTATAAAAAATTCCATTGGTATCCTTATTTCAGATTTAAGTTTAACATTGGATTGGATTCTTCTAAAGGCTTCACGCTCTTTGGGGAATATTTTGTCACTGTTAAGGGGAGGATTGACATTTTAGCAGTGGTAGTAAAGCTAAAAAAGTGCACTGATTCAGGGAAAGAATTCAAGGTTATGTACATGGCATTGCTTTTGGGGACAGTGTTGTTCCCAAGCTGTCAACAAAATATGCCTATATATTACTTGAATCTACTTTTGGATTTGGAAAACATTCAACATTATAACTGGGCAAGTTTAGTCTTAGAAAAACTTGAAGAGGGGATTACAAAATGGAAGGCTAGTACACAGACATATGTTGGTGGTTGTTTGTTGGTCTTGCAGGTACTGAATGAAGTTACAAATTTATTATAAAATACAAATTGTTAGAGAAATAATTTTTTTTAAATGTTTGTATAATTTTTTTCATTAAACAGGTCATATTTCTAACTAATGTGATGCCAATTGGAACTCCTTATTATATAAGGCTTCAAACAGAATGTCCTTATATGAGTTACCTAACAAAACAAATGATCAATCTACTAACAATGGATATGCAAAGGTTGGGAGGCTATTGGTGTGCAAAGGTACATATTATCATTTTGTAGATACATTATAAAATGCTTATCAAATAATATATGACTTGTGAATTAGTCTAGTGTATTGTAATTCTAACAGGCATGTCAAATAAATAATGGTTATACACCTTTGTCTAGCCCAAAACTATTCCAAGTTCGAACTGGAAAATAGGGATAAAATCAATGATGGTGAAAGTGGTGATACGATTGGAGATCCTTGTGTTGAGGAAGAACATAACATAAATGATGGAAATCATGTCACAACTAAGGAGAGGGAGCAAAAATTCATCACAAAATCTAGTTGTGGAAAAGAGAAGATTGATGATGTTTATGATGTTTCAGTGATGACACCTCAATCTCATAGTGGTGTCCCAAAAATTCAGTCATCACCTTAAGACAGTCACTACATCTATGAACAATTCGGTTTAATGTCAAAGATGATGGATGAACTTGGGGAAGAAGTCAGGATGTTAAAGCGTGCAATCAAAGAAATTTTTATTGGATACATGCCTTCTAATAAAAAAGGAATTTTTGGTTCATCTGACCCTGAAATTGGAAGCTTGATTCCAAAGATGTATGACAACTTCAAAGAGATTGCTAACAATATAAACACCAACTTACATGCATCAATAAATGAAGCCCTTGATAAGTACATCCAACAAGGTGGGGTGCCAAGTACAAGCTCAAATTTTGAAACACCTGATTCAAAAGGTTGTAGTTCAAATAAGAAGACAAATTATCTATCACCAAGTGATATTACCCAGGGTGCAAAATTGGTGTTTTCAAGTCATCCAATACATCCAGAGTCATGGGATGATGATATTTGTTGTTTCTTGTTTGATGAGGGTCTGAACTTAAGGTATATTAACATATTTGAATTATCCAAATCATAATTTAATATCAATTTTATAGTTTTACAAATAAATGTAAGACTAACATTTATGCCTTAACAGTCAGTTGGTGATCGACTATGGAGCATGGCATTCCAACAGGGAGAAAATATTATGCTTAAAACCTGAACAATTCATCAATGGGAACGTAGGCTTTAAAATACAAACATCAATTTCACATTGTACCATGTCACAATTACAAAATAATATATCTTGTTATAGGTTATGGACTGCATAGCCTATTTTTGCACGATGCAGAATAAGGAGGAGAATGTAAAGCAAACTTGTTGGTATTTTCCACCAATATTTAGTGTATGTACTTTACCATCTAATTTATGATATTTAGATTATTTGATGATTAATTATTACATTCAAAATTAAAGATATTGGAATGCTATTTGTATTTGTATTGAAGCAAATGGGCTTGATACCGACATTGCCAGATGAAAGAATTATCAAGCATTTCTTTAGTTCAAATCAGAATTTTGTGTCAAAAGATATGGCATTTTTGGAACGTGTATACATACATATCAATGATTGCCATAAACATTGGTTCTTGATCATAATTGACATAGATACTTGTGATATAAGCATTTGTGACACCAAGCCCTCGGCTGCTATGAAGTCATTCAGGAAACAAATTGCAATGAAAGTGGTAAACATTCAAAACTAGTAGTATATGAATGAAAAATAGTTATCGATATACTACTTTAACAACATGTTTTCAAACAAAACAAGTTTATCGTTTCGAGTATTTGTTGCAACAATGGGCCCCTGACCGGTATAAGAATTAGAATATTGCTAATGGTTGGCTATGGTACAAACCAGACTGGGTACCAATACAACCTAATAGGTAATGCTCATTAATGTCTCAATTACTTATTGTAGAGCTTTTTTATCTAATACGTTAACTGTTAAAACAGTTATGATTGCGGCTTGTATGTTTGCCTAATGATGATGTTTAGTTCCGGCATGCAAACGCAGTTAAGTGAGGTAACTTAATAAACAATTCACAAATTAGTACTTGCTTTATGTTAATAATAGTTGTTTAATAAATTCTTGTATTATAATATGACAGGCAGAGTCCATAATTGCTCGACAACGTATGGCTGTTACGCTTTACAAAGCCAAGTTTAATGGATTTGCATGGAATGCTTAGATGGGATTTGCAGCTATATGTTCACTTAGAAGTAATCTACAATGATGGCATAAATTTGGTTCCGTAATTATCTACTTATTTTGAAGGAACAATAATGTTTATTGTCCTTGTGGGATTAAACCTTTTTGCTTAGAATGGATTTGGTTCCATAATTATCTACTTATTTTGAAGGAACAATCATGTTTATTGTCCTTGTGGGATTAGGCATTTTGCTTAGATGGGATTTGGTTCCATAATTATCTACTTCTTTTGAAGGAACAATAATATTTATTGTCCTTGTGGGATTAGGCTTTTGTTTTAACGTGTCCTGCTTTATAACTAAATTCCAATGGTTGTTTGATATGTATTAATTAGGTAGGTTTTCTACTTGTTTCTAGCATCCTTGTTACTTTGTTGTTTTCTTGTCAATGCCAAGATAACAAGAGATTGCAATTTTTGTTCACCTACTTCTAAATTTTTGTGTACACGTGCAATGCTTTAATTTTTTTGTGCGGAGTAGGTATAGGAGTATAGACCAGCCAATTAGTGTGGAATTATATGTTTCAAGCTTGTTTCAATTTTGTATCTTGCCAGAAATTTTGTTTGAGCTTTGTTCGATTGTTAAAAGGACTGAGCTCGTACTAGGTTTTATCTACCGAACTCGAGTTGAGTACTGAGTAACTTGAGATTTTTACATGTATTTTGTTGATTTTTATTTTATTGAGTGGAACTCGAAATTCGTTACAAAAATTATGTAAAAAAATGTTTTTAAGATTGTTTAACTATGTGATGATCCGAGCTCAAAAAGCCGAGCAGCTTGTCTGATATTCAAACTTAGATCATCATATTTTGTATTCTTAAATTGCGCTCCTGAAAGATGGTTTAGGGTGTAAGTACCTCTGTAGAAGTAGACGTGAATGGCAGGCTTCTGGTTCATAACCTTTTATGACATTAAAACATAACCTTCTGTAAAGTAATAATTTGGTGTAATACATAGAATAGAATTGTTGAATTAATTACTCTTTCACATTGAGTATCGTGACGTGCAAGTGAATAAAATATTTGCAAGCATTCCTTATATTAATAATGCCATGCCTTGTACGCAATATATAATTTGGATATTTACATATCTACATGTTTATTAGTCATAAAGTATTTCCATATGTACAGGCAATTTCTTGGATCATTCATCAGAACTTTAATATAAGATGAACAAAAATAGACAATAGATTTAGACAATAAATTCAAACTCTCAGTGAAAAAGATGAACAAATGATGGGTGCCAGAAACACGCAGGAGTATTTCTTTCTTTTTTTAAAGGGTATATTATATCAGGCACATACGGAAAGGAAACTAGCAAATGATTTAGAACAAGTTTTAGTATTTTCTTCACTACTGAAATGCATAAAGTTGAAATTCAAGTAATTATAGCTGGATGATCATTGTACCTCAATTCATACTTCAGGCACTCTTCTTCGCGACCGCAGACTTGACGATATCAATGAACTCAGGCTGAAAACAAAGATTATAAGCTTATGCCAAAGATAAACATTGCAAACACAACAACATACAAATTCAAACAGAAAACCTTTAAGGATGCGCCTCCGACCAAAAAACCATCCATCATGAAAAGGGGCTTACCTCATTCGATTCATTCAATAGAAGTCTTCTTTCAGAGTGACCAAGAATAACCTAAGGAATATATATTTCGAGATCCCATATTGTCATCAATATTCACAGTTTCATCGTATACAATTTTTGAATTTTCAAGGTTATCACGGTTCAATCTTTTTGAAGAAAGATCCCCAATTTTAGTGTCCTTGGTTTTGCTGTCTACAAAATCACATGTCTTTGTTAACTCATCCACGACAACGTGGTCTTGCACTTCTTCTACCAAATTCTCATCATCCATTGCTGGAACAACTTGTGAATTGCTAGTAACCTGCTGCTGTGATAAAGCTGAAGAAGAAGATGGAGCGGGCACTTATGTAGATGATTTGTTTTGGTTAGATGATGATGATGAACTAGCTGAACCTTGCTGGACCAAGATACGAGTCATTATTTCACCTCTTCCTCAGACTCCCCAACAATAATTTTCACCACAAATTAGAGAACTAAAACTATAGGTTTCAATTTGTCTCGATTTCTGGCCTTTGGAGCAGCAACACCAATTCCTCTGCTAAGTGAATTGTTCTTCCAGTCAACTAAGCTCTGATCCTCGCAAATAGATTTCTGCATTCCCCTATCAATTCTCATGAGACCCTGACGTCCAAATCTTTTATTCTTAAACAATAATCCCTCTTTAAGATAAAGTATTGGAGTTTACCCGTCTTGATAACATAAATTCACCTCCATGATCTCTGCACTACACCAGCAAGAAAATCAAATATAATGACTTATCAGAAAACAAGGAGAACAAAATGTAAAAATTACTTTGTACACAAAAAACACTTGTGCAATATTTAGGTGGAAAAGCCAAGATTCAGATACTTGACAATTGACAAGGGCATGCTTGTTCAAAAATATAAAGACTAAGTAACTCAATTTGGTGCTCGTTTATTAACTTAAAAATCTAAAGTAAAGATACAAAAGGTAAAGCTATGAACTCGATGTGAATCGATTACAAGTCAATTGATCCTCACATGATCAATATACTAACCCTCCAGCAAATTAATATTCCTACTAACTGATCATCTTAAACCATAAAAAATGCCATAACCGAAATTCGAACCAAGTTTCATAATTTTACCTGTGAGAAGGGGAAAACATAATTATTAGATAAAATTGGAACATGAACTGACAAGATATATCATAAAAGAGCATAACATTCGAACAAAGAACAAGAATAATGTGAAAACCCTAAATTTCATAGGCAAGAACGAAATTGGAGGAAATGATAACTCATACAAAGAACAATAAAGTAATTAACATATCTAAATACAAAGATGTGAAGCTTCCATGAATCAAGAACAGAGTTCAACCAAACAACTTCATCGAAATTGAAGACCCAACTCAAGAAACTATAGAATCAAGAGAGTAGCTAGCTAGAAACCCCTCACGGTTCAAGTATTAGTTAAAACAAAATCAATCAAACTCACCTCAACCTGCCCTCGACCCGCAGCAGTATGCAGCACATTGGACCATTGAGCATCCTTATAACTCAAAATATCACAACCATTTCCCAAAAACTCCCTCAAAATCTCCAAATTCCCACCTCTAGCCGCAGCATGGACAGCTCGATTCACCATTTCCGACCAAAAAACCAAACAAACCTCCGTCCCACTTTCAAGTTTTCATAAGAATCAAAATTGGCAACAAGGATTGGGAGTTTTCTCCGTCCACCTTCTGATTAGGAAAGAGCTCACTCAGATCTCGGCAACAAGGAAGGATTTCATAAGAATTTGATGGAATTCAACTACAAATCTCGGCAATAAAAAAAATTAGCGTTTGAATGATAACGAAGAAGGGGAATTCACTTTCTCAGCAAAAAACAAATGGGAGGGGTACAAAGGAAATTGATAATTTTCTATGGGTAAAAATGTAAACTCAATGTGTACAGCCCAGTAAGCTGGTGTCGTATCCGATTTAATGGTCTCATACACTTGTATAGATATGAACGGTCAAGATTAATCTAATTTATAATCAAAGGCTGAGAATCTTTATTTATTATGACTCACGTATGATTAGTGAGTCATAATAGACTGCCGAATTTATTTAGTGCATGCTCGGTAACATGCTGAGACACATTATTGAGTTTTTAGTCTTTCATTAAATAGAAGTTAAATCCCCTTTGTGGCTCCGTCAAATGATATGTTGATACTAATTTGAGGGAAATTCTTACCGGACTAGGTTTTGTCATACTCAGAGTAACCATATGATAAGTATAGTACATTTGTTGTGTGATCGAATAAAATTTCTAGGAGACTAACTAATTACAAAACATACGGAATATACTGAATTAGTGGTCGGATGGATTGAAACCAGGCTTAAACAAAAAATTCCCAAATTTGAGTAAGACTTTTGTTGAATCATTTCTACATTTTCTTTTCACATAAACAAAAAGAGAGATCTAGTCAAATGGTAGAGAGTTTTGGAAGACTCTCGTTTACTAAGATCTTTATTAAATTAAGTGATCTTAGTAGCCACCGAGGGCTTAACTAAGGAATGGTGTGTTTTTCTCGTGAAATAGTGAAATTACATAAATTAACTTCCACCCAACGAGAGATTATTGAGTGCAACCGCTGCACTACGTCATCAAGTATACGTGGTGCAACACACCAATACACTTGAGACATGTGGAATGATAATCCACATCACCTATGTTCTGACAATGTGAACACAATTTTTTGAAATTCTGTTTTTTGATAACATGGCCAGAATATGGGATGATGTGGATTATCACACCCCAAATATATTGATGGGCTGCATGATGCATACCGTAATAGAAAGCCATGGATCGAAAGGAATTATAAACTTCAATTACAAACTAAGCTACGAATTACAACTAATATAGTAAGGATCGCGAATAATTGAACCTAATCAATCGACACAATCAATCTGAAATTGTGATCTCCATAGAGATGAAATGGAGATGGACAAAATCAAACAAATCTCACACAAAAATGAGAGAAATACAGAGAAAAAATTGGGAAAGAAGACGCTATCTGAACATTTTTCAACTCCCCTTTCTATTCACTGTTCGTTGCCTCTTTATTAAGCCTTGTTGCAGAATTACAAAAGTGCCCCTACAGTCCAAGCCATTTACAAAAATGCCCCTGCAGTGCAAGTCATCTAATGAAGTCGTCTTGACCTGCACCACATGTACTTGATGATGTGGTGGAGCGATTTTAGTAAATAATTTATCCCAACCCCACACAAGCACAAGGCACAACACGTCATTCTCGACCCCTTAATTTCATAAAGCAATCTAACGAACAGTTAAGTTTAAAAAAATCGAAACCCTAGAATTATTTTAATTCAATAAACCCTAAATCCGGATTGGAAGGGGAGGAGCAGGAGGAGGTGTAGTGATGTCAACGTCGGGTAACCCGCAGTTCCGATACACGCAGACGCCGTCGAAGGTGCTTCACCTGCGGAATCTGCCATGGGACTGCACCGAAGAGGAGCTTGTCGACCTCTGCAAACCCTTCGGCAAGATCGTCAACACCAAGTGCAGCGTTGGGGCTAATCATAATCAAGCCTTCGTCGAATTCGTATGCCCCTTTGCATTTTCAGTTTGAATTATACTTTTATGTCACCTGTAGTCATTGTTTTTGGGTTATTTATTTTCGGTGTGCGAAAATTGAAGGTAGTGCGAACATAATTCGTCAAGATATATCTTGAGGATGTATTATCCATATCCACCCACAGCCTTATTATTTATTTGTGCAAATATTTGATGCATATTAGATACATTTATTTGTATGAGAGCTCTTGGATGGTTCACTTAATGCATTGTATGAGGTTATGTATCAGCTTACAGGATTACATTTACGAAAAAGCAAATTCGTTTTTGCAGGTTGATCTTAACCAGGCGATTAATATGGCCACATATTATGCGTCGTCTTCAGAGCCTGCACAGGTTCGTGGCAAAGCCGTGTATATACAGTACTCTAATAGGCATGAAATAGTTAACCACAAGAGCCCGGGAGATGTTCCAGGAAATGTTTTGCTCGTTACAATTGAAGGTGTCGAAGCTGGTGATGTCAGCATTGATGTCATTCACTTGGTATGCCTTTTTGCTTATAGAACCTAAGCTATCGCGAATAATTTGTTTTCTTTCACAGTGGAGTGAAGTTTTAAAACTGGCTTCCATAGCTTTGAGTTAATATATTTTCCTTAAATAGTCAAAGATTCAGTGGTCTCTTAGCTCAATGATGAACCTTTAATTAGCTTGTTGGAATATAGACCCTCCCAGATTTGTCATTTTTTCATCTTTAATCGTAAACTTACTTTCTCTCCCGTTTTACTTTTTAATGCGGTTGTTTCCTCTTTCATGTTTTAAAAGAACAGTAGCCTGTCAATGACAGTTTTAAATCATGTTTGTTATCAATAAGAGGCAACACATATAGTTCATCCATGCTTGATGTTCTTTTTCTGTCTGTGCCTGAAAAAGGTTCTATATTGGTCCCGATTATGGTTTTATATTCCTTAAAGTACCACTTTATATATTGTCTCAATTTTGACTGAGACAAACTGAATCACAGATGGTCCTTTTTAAAGTCTTTTGTTGGAGACGGTCTGGATATATAGTCATGTGACTGCTTTATACAGGTGTTTTTCTGCACTTAATCTGATCTGTTGCTATTTTCCTTCTTGTCCCATGTTCATTGAGAAATGAGCTCTTGTTCACTTCATGGTACTTATCCTATTTCGCTGTGATATGCTTATTCATTCCTATATAATTCAGGTATTCTCAGCTTTTGGATTTGTGCACAAGATTGCTACATTTGAGAAGGCTGCAGGTTTTCAGGTAAATTTTTTATATGGCGTTTAATTTTTTTTATCCAAATTGATTTTTACAGCCTAAATTTGTTAATACTAGTAAATCCATGACAGGCTTTAATTCAGTATAGTGACGTTCAGACCGCTGCAGCAGCAAGGGATTCATTGGATGGTAGAAGCATACCCAGGCATGTATTTTAGGTTTATTACAAGAATTTGAATATCCTTTCCTTTTCTGGTTCCTGCTCTGTATGACATGTCATTTTGTACGGTCTGAGTTTTCAATATGGTTAATTTGCTGTACACTGTTTCTATTTCAGATACCTTCTCCCTGGGCATGTAAACGACTGTAATTTACGCATCTCATACTCTGCTCATACGGATTTGACTATTAAGTTTCAATCACATCGGAGCAGGTAACACCGAAGCTACCTTTATGCTTATCGACGTTCCTAACACTTGCCTTTCTGTGCCTTGTGGGTTGCACACTTATCATAACCATATTTGTTTTTAGTTTTTTCTTTAGAAATTGTGATCCTGCTAATTGATGGGTTTTGCTATTTAGGATTTAGTGAAGCTCGGCAACAGATATATTTTTCATGGCCTCTTAGTAATATTCTCCATCTTGTAATACTAGTTTCTCTTTCTCTCTCTCTCTCTCTCTCTATATATATATATATATATATATATATACCCTTTTTCCCTGTGATCTTAGGTAACCCTGATTTTTTTTAATGCTATTCAGTGAACCTTTTCTTCAGATGTTAGATGTTTTGCTGCATTACATTTTATATTGGTTAAATGCAACAGGGAAAGATTATTTGATTCCACTGTCTCTTTAACTTTTAGATCGATCTCTAAGCCAATTTGGGTTTTTAGTGAACTCTTCCCCTGGTCATTAAAACTCGATAACTTTTCACTTCATGAATACCTCAATCATAAGTTCTCACTGTTAAAGAAATTTGTTTCTGGGATTTGCTTTGTAGTAAATCTGTAACTATATTAAAAATCTGAGATTGCAGATGTGTCCTTTTTTTGAGAAAAATCTAACAAAACAACATTTTTTTTGTATTGTTAGAAAGTTCTCAAAGTTCTAGTGAACATGCTTCCTTTGTCATTCTGGTGCATTTTTTAAATTTCCATAATGACTGCTGGGAACTTCTTTGTCATATGCATTCTACTTTGTGTTCTTTCAATTTCCTCTGGTTATTCAAACTGAAGCATTTTTAACATGTTTCTGGTATGTAACTTAATTCATCCTGCAGGGATTATACAAATCCATATCTGCCTGTTAATTCTACTGCAATGGAGATTCAGGTGCACTTCTTAAGGGGAAATATACTTGACTTCCTTAATTTTGGGCAGTCATTAATATTATATGTTTATCCAGCCTGCTGTAGGTCCCGATGGGAAGAAAAAGAATTTGAGAGTAATGTGCTGCTTGCTTCTATTGAAAATATGCAATATGCTGTCACCGTGGATGTTCTTCACACCGTATGAATTGTGTTTACTATTCCTCTATACCTGCAAATTTCATAGGAACATGGTAATCATGCAACCTCTTTTGCTCAGGTGTTTTCTGCATTTGGAACTGTTCAAAAGATTGCAATATTTGAGAAGAATGGTGGAACTCAGGCACTAATCCAGTATCCCGGTAAGTTACTTGCAAATTGTTGAACTTTCATTCTCCCTCAATGGGAATACCAAGAAGGAAGAGGAAATTAAGTGGGAATTATGAGGAAGTGAATGAACACTTTAATATGGACTTTGGGGTGTGGTGCTTTGTATGTTAGTGCCTTTTTTCAGTGATTATAGTCTTGTTTAAACTCTGCCCAAATGCTCTTGAGTCTTGGTCTTTTTCCTTTATCAGCTGTGCTTCGACATTTATTTCCCTGATCTTGTGAAATATTAGTTATTATATGGCTATTGTTTTTTGCAACTGAACTACTGTATTTATTTGACCTTCAGCTTTCTATACTCTCCCTCCTTACCCTCTATCCACAGGGAGTTTAGGAATTTCCCAAGTACAACTCTAATGAACTGCTGATTATTTTTACCTATTGCTCCTCAGTTGAACAAGATAAAACATATAGCATTGCAAATTTAAACCATTAACTTAGTAGTCTTCATGAAATACAACAATTTAACAATTGATGCATCACTCGTCAACTTCCATATTTCATTTCTTCATCAGTGTTGGGCCTTTTTGAAATTTGAACTGAGTGTTTATCTTTGTTATTATAATGGCACTGTCTATGGATAATGAAGATCTTCACGAAAAGTTATCTTGCCTGATATTGCTAGATTTGCTGGCTTAGTTTTCTAGTTGGTCTTCACATTCATTTGTACATTATGGCAGCTTTCTTGCTCTTAGTTTCTGTGTTCCTCTATCTATCTATGTGTCTGCGTGTGTATGTGATTTAAAATCGTGTGAAATTGGAATACCTCATTGTTGTTGCAACCTTTTTTGAAATTTAAATATGTTTTATTTTATATTGAGTTTTAGCAATGAAGCTTTGTGTGGACCAACTGAGTTCTTTATTTCCATACAGATATTACAACTGCAGCTGCTGCCAAAGATGCTTTAGAGGGTCATTGCATATATGATGGTGGCTACTGTAAGCTTCATCTATCATCCTCTCGTCATACTGATCTCAATGTTAAGGTATAAAAATGTGCTTTTGAAAAAATTGTGAACAATAATGAGAGCAATAATTGAAAGGATTTTTTTATGGCAAACAAATTAGTCGATCGAAAAATTACAGCTCCATCAATGTATGCTTCTTGCCACTTGTTTACATGTTTAGTTTATGTCTCTTCTTTTGCAGAACTGATTTGATTATGTATGTACCTTGTAGGCTTACAGTGACAAAAGTAGAGACTACACTGTCCCGATTTCAATCGCAATGCAGCAAACACAACAATCGCCAGTGTCCTCATGGAATCCAACCGTACAGGCAGGCGGGCCTACTTACATGTCTGCTCCAAGCACATATCATGGTCAAATATATTCATCAGCACCCGTTCCTTATGCAGCAACAGCCGTTCCTCCTGGAACCTTGCCCGGTGCTCAACCCAACCACCTTTCTCCTGGATTACTCAAATGAGAGGTACTACTCATCCTGGTGGGGTTTCATATCATAGTCAACCCCCTTACTATGGCTCATGAGCTTTAGCTTTCGCAACATAATTACTTGCATTTTGAAATGTAAGTGTGGTTTCTTTGAGTGTTGTTCCCTGTGTCAACTTTATAATCAGATGTATCAATTCCAGCCAAATCTCTATCTGTAGCTTTCAACTATCTGACGGTCTCCAGTTTTCAGTTGGTGTATACCTTTTTATATTTGTACTATCCTCGATTTGGGGTTTGTAGTCTCCCGTGGTCCGTTTGGTATATGTAATGGCTTATTTTTGCCACCGCGGCCCGACATATATCCTAGGGAAAATTTTAACTCGGGGCCTGTTCTAAAAAAAAAGGGGCCATTATTAAAAGCTGATGATATAGCCAGAACAATTCTCTTAATGTCAGAGGTAATGTGGTTAAATTGACATATTTGACCTTGTTACATAAATTCTCCTTATGTAAGACGACATATTTTTTTTAAAATATATATTACTGCTCTATTTCCTGCTTTTCTTCAAAATTTCCGTATCTTATTCCTTAAAGAATCATAGTTAAGGTCCTAAGGCCCCTCAAATTAATTAGGTTATGAATATTGCTTATTTTCATGTGTAGACGAGGAGCATTGTTAATTAAACATTTAAAATGTGGAATGGAATAACATAGAGGTCATACACCATAGTTGTATATGAGAAGAAAAGAGAATTGGGAAAGATATAGACTATTACAAAATAACCCTTGGCATAATTTTTCTTTACAAATTGCATCCGGGACTCGGAACACTCTCGTCCTGATCCAATGTATGAGTTTTACAGTAACCAAAAGTAAAAGATTTCTTATGGCAATGGTATATATTATCACAATGCTTACAGAAAGTTACAAAATTGAGAGACTTTGGGTTCCTGTCAAAGGAGGAGGGGAGACGAGAAAGAAAAAGATGAAACAGGAATTAGTGTTTGGATTCATGTGGTGCAAGGGTAGATTTGTCAAATAATTTTGTTTGCTATTGCTCTAGCTATATGACCAGCTATTGTTAATATTTATTTTGTTACTTTCAAATTAGTAAAAGTATTTCATAGGTATTTGCATGGTTTATCTCTAGATAAATAAAACGATAAATCAACTTAATTATTCTTAAAAATTCAATCTAAATATTCTTTTTAAATTATACCTACTAATTTTAAAACACTTCTTAAAAAAATAAACAAACTATGTTACAAACATGGATCAAAATTTCTTTTCGAAAGTATGTTTCAGTCAGCTAAATATTGGAAACTTTTCGAGACCTTTCGGAAATATTTCGGGAAACATTAAGAAAAAATTGTAAAAAAGATTACCAAATTAAGAAAATAATAGAGTCTCAAGGCAAATAAATAGTTTCGGAATTACATCTTATTTTTATTTCGTTGATTGAAAAATGAAAACTTTTCGATATTTTCGATGGAAAAGAAGGAAAATTTAATCCATGGTTACGAAAGGGTTCCTTACTCTTAGGTAAATCGAGTTGTACCAATTTTTTGGTATATAGGATGATTAGGTAATTTCGAAATTTGTACCATATGACAACCGAACAAGTCGTAGCTTGGCAAAGAAAATAAAAAAATGTAGTTCTTAGTTTTCTTTTCTTTTTCTTTTTTATTTTGTATAAATTTCTTGTAAATTAATTTTTAAAATTTGTAGATTGACATAGACTCATTGAATAAACTTACATATCAACCCTAACTTTTAAGGTGATTCCAGACACTGACACCTCCTTGCCCAATTAACTCTTGTATGCCTCCAGATTCTGAAATCGGTATTATGGGTTCATTTCGTAATTCAACAGCTAATACTGAAATAGAAAAACAATAAAGTTTAGTAGTTAGCTTCGATTTCTGTAACATTCGATCGATTTATCAAATTTATTTCACAGTCATACTCTGTAAACTAGATATCTATTCAAACTAAAACCAAACAAAATGAGAAGAGAAACAACTTGTCCTTAATCTCACGTGATATTGTAGTTGGCAATTAATTTACACCTAATAGTATATGAAACTCAATAAATGGGAATGGATGAAAGAAACAAATATACATATGGGAAGAGAGAATTTTTCTATAATGAGAACTGACATAGAAAT
This sequence comes from Penstemon barbatus, assembly GCA_003313485.2. NCBI lineage: Eukaryota > Viridiplantae > Streptophyta > Magnoliopsida > Lamiales > Plantaginaceae > Penstemon > Penstemon barbatus. The sequence continues at coordinate 75,516,196 of CM064884.1, read as the reverse complement.
TTGACCACTTAAAAGCGGATGAGAAAAGTCATTGTTGCGAGAAGGAAAACTTAATTATATGGGAGATTCTTCAGTAGTCCTAGACCGTGGGGTCTACATTTTTTCTTTTTTTTTTTTATTTTCTTTTTCATTCTTTCTTTAATTTTTTCTTCTTATAATAAATATCTTTTATACAAATCAAATACATTTATATATTTTGTTGCAAACTTATAGTAATATATTGTTCCTATTAAAATAATATTGTACAAAAAAATTTGATTTTAGTAACAAAATATTAAATGACAAAGTGACAAAAATTTAAATATTGTCACTAAAATGATGTACATAGACACATTATTGATAAGAAATGTAAAAATATTGTCACTATTGATATTTACTGACCCCAAAAAATGACAACTAAAAAAATATCATTAAATTATAGTGACAATATTTAATGTTACTAAGTTGTAATTACAAAAAATTTAAATTTTAATGACAAAATAGTAAAAGACAAAGTAACAAAAAATTATATATTGTCACTAAAGTGATATTTATAGATACACTAGTGAGAGAGTTGTGAAAAAGTTATCAGACATTTAATGATACCCCAAAAGTGACAATTAAAAAGTTGTCACTAAATTATAATGGCAATATTTATTGTCACTAGGCTATCACTAAAAGGGTGTCACAAATTGTCAATAGTGACAATTTAAGTTCCACACATTTGGCACTATTCGCCATTAGCGATAACTTAAAAATATATTTTGTCAGAATTGCACTTGTCACTATTTTTACTGTGACAAAACTAATATTTTTGTTACTAAATATATGCAGAATATGATAATTTCAACAATGTCACATAATATTTTATCACTAAAATTCATTTTTCTTGTAGTGTGTCTCTAAAAGGGTGTCACTAATTATCAATAATGATTACTAACTTCTTACCAAATAGCCATTAGTGACAATTTAAAAATATATTTTATCACTATTGTACTTGTCACTATTGTTATTGTGAAAAAATTAACATCTTTTTCACTAAATATATGCAAAAACTGAAAATTTCTTGTAGTGGTAGTTTTTTTATATATATTATGTATTTTTCGTAATCGTTCAATGTTGTTCTAGCTATATTTATATTTATTTCCAAAGATGTGAATTTGCAAATTCATTGTGTCATTTTGTGCTATAATTTATGAAATAATTAAGATTGATATTTTTTTTATAGAATTAATTTAAACATTAAAGATTTTTAAAGAAGAAATAATGCGTGAAAAATGCAAATAATAATTTTGATAGAAACAAATATCATATTATAAATTTACAATACAAAATGTGTCAAAAAAATTTAATTGTATAAGACAATTTTAGTTATTAATTAAGAAAAGAAAAAAAAAAAAAGAAGAGAAAAGAAAAAAAAAATAAAAAAGAAAGAAAAATTCTGGACCACATGGTCCAGGAGTTACTTAACTAGGTCCGTGGAAGAATTTTCCTAATTATATGAATAAACTGTCTGTGACATTATTATTCTTTCTTTCTTGAATTCGTCATCAGGTCAATTTGTCAGCAAAATACTGGAAAAATTTCATGCAATAGGGTCCGTGTAAGTCAAGCAACCTCCTGGACCACTTCTCAGTACAATATGACCTTGTGTTCAATGCTCGTTAGTCGTTACAGTTAAATGAATTAATTATATTATTATATGTATCATTTCATTTTTATCTAGTACGTTATGATTTGTTATTAAGAACTTTTAGTTATTGTTATAGGAATTGCTTGATTTATGTAGTTTTTGAAACATTAATTTAATTATTTAAGAAAATAGTTTAATTAAAATAATTATGTTTAGGAAAAGGCTTATTTTAATTTTTAACACGTTACAAAAATAAAATGTAAGAATAAAGATATCAGGCAAAATGGAGTAGTTGATATATAAGCTCATATGTATAAATTAATTATTAAAAAAAGAAACCCCATATGTATAGCGATAATACAGCAGTACATGTACTGCATGTATATATTATAAATTATCAAAATCTATTTTAATAGTATAGCAGCAGAAAGATAAATTAAATACCAAGACGGTTATTTTTAAGTTGTCACTAATGGTTATTTGCGACAAGTTTGTAGAGCTTAAGTTGTCACTATTGACAATTAGTGACACCCTTTTAGTGATAACTTAATAACAATAAATGTTTTCGCTATATTTAGTGACAACTTCCTAGTTGTCATTTTTGGGGTGTCACTAAATGTCATAGTGATAACTTTTTCACATTACTTGTCACTAGTGTGTCTATATACAACATTTTAGTGACAATATTTAAATTCTTGTCACTTTATCATTTACTAATTTATCACAATAATTTTAATTTTTTATAGTGTTTGAACCGAATCTCACGATTTATTTTGGACGAATGGGCCGGGTGCACTATAGTTTCAAAACATAATTTGGGGCTGTTTGTTTGGTGTTTGTGAAAATAGTTTGGGAGACTAGTGAAGGTTTGTGAAATAATTTCGATTTGCGTAATGTTGTTTGTTTAGGTTTTGAGAGAGTAGTTTGATAAATAAAGTATGTGTAGTTTTTTTTTGGAAGAGTTAGGTTGTAGGTGTAAGATGTGTAAGACTTTATGTCAAATCATGTTTGTTGTGAGATAAATTGTGTAAGAGATATGTTACTTTATGTCAAATCAGAGTAGAGTTTGTATAGATTTTGTTTAGAGATAAGAAAATTGTTGTTTATTTGGGTTTTGAGAGAGTAGTTTGAGAAAATTGAGAGATGAAAAATTTATTTCTGAAAATAGAACACATGTTTGTTTGGCATTTCCCAAACACAAATTTTTTTTGGGAAACGCCAAACAAACAGACCCAATAAAACCTTGGCGAAAATATATACTCCCTCCGTCCCATTAATCTTTATCCCTTGGTACCGTTGACTAGTCAACTTGACTAAATTTCAATAAATTATAATAAAAAAAATAATTAATATATTTAACTAATAATTTGATAATATCATATGACAATATGTATATTAATATTTAAAAGGTTTAATACGCAAAAAATATTAATAATTTAAGATGATAAGTCACTTAAAAGATTAAAAGATTTGACCGGGTACTGTAGCTAAAGAAGTAAAAATAATGGAACAGATGGAGTAATAATTAATCACCCTTAAAATAATTTCCCTAATATTGAATCATCATTTGATTTATTCCAGATACATAAGTTATATGAATAGCCTGCATGGTTAAAATGGTGAATGAGAACGTACTTACATAAAAAAAAATATATGGTATGTAACTACCAATATTTCAGTACATAATATAAATAATAATTAAGATCTTAAATATTCGTATTTGGGAAAGTGGTTAATAAATAACTATAGTTGTTGATATATACGTTAATATATTTTTTTTATCTCACTTTAATGTCACATAATAAACTTATCTTATAATTTTAGAAAATTCATGGGGCCACACAAAATTGAAATTTGAAAACCTTTCAATAAATTATATGCGTAATAAAAAGATATGACATCAAAGTGAGATAGAAGATCCATCTCGAAATTTTCAGTGTCCACGTTTCACACATGAATTAATAATTATATCACTTCTTTTAATAGGAAAATTGTAACCACAGAGTCATAACATGAGCTTCCGAAAATATCAGTTAATGTAATAAATCACTAACAATACTTTTAACTAACTTGCAATCTCTTCTTAAACTTGGGCAAAGTTTTGTTGGGAGTTCTTTAATTGTTAATTTAATTCGCCTAATTATATATGCTTAATTTGGTTGTATATTAAAGCATTGCCATCTAATTTCTTGGTTCAATTTCTGCACTCCACAGTTCCTTTGTAAAAATTTCACCAATTCCAAAATGTTTTCCTTTTTTTTTTTTTTTTTTCCCCATTTCAAAAGCATAACGTACATATTCCATAAATTTGAGGTGGTAGGAAATCTCAGTGGTGTTAAGAAAATATAAATCTACATTCTTCTCTCATGTTCTATGTATAACAACATTGGTTTTTTTGCAAGTTACCCTCTATGATATATCTAATGAGCAATTTGCCCCCTATGATATATAATAATGATCAGCATTTTACCCTATTCTTTATGAAGATGTTGCACACGCGCTTTATAATATGACTGAGGCTTCTTCTTGATGTGAAAATAACCAAATTAACTATACTTATCCTTAACAACATTTACTCCTTTCATTTCACACACTGTAATATGTGTAATTAACACTTTTTGTCCTTGTGATACAGTCTAACATACATTTTTTCTCCTCTGAAAATATAAAAACCAAGAGGGAGACATTGTTCTTCTTTGAGGGTAAATTATATACTAGGAATAACACAGAAGGGCAATTTGCTATTAACTTTATAGTCTATAGAAATAAGAATGACAATATATACAACATTGTTAATGCTAGTAATTGAAATTAAGTATTTTGTATATTATATACTCCACACTTATTTATTTTTGGATTTGTCTATTTAATAAATCAAATCAAACTACTAGAAAATTATACATGTGTTATTGACAAAGTGAAAGTCGTAACGGGCCTGTTTGTTTGGCATCTCTCAAAAAAATTATGTTTGGGAAACATCATTTCTACTTTCTGAAGTATATTTATCATATCTCAGTTTTCCAAATTATTCTTCGAGAAGTCAAACAAACAACAACTTTCTTATCTTCAAAAAAATCCTACACAAACTCTACTTTGGTTTGATATAAAATAATACTCTCTCTGTTTCATATTAATTGACACATTTGTCAATTTTTTTTGTTTCAAATTAATTGGCATGTTTGGGTCTTCAAAGCATTTTTTTTCTAATTTTGTCAATTTCTCACATTTAAATTGAAAAACTCAATGGTCAACACTCACTGATAAAGAATTATAAAGTATTCATCATTATAAAGGGTATTTAGGAAATTTTATTATAAAAAAGTATGTAATGAGAATGTTTCTTAATCTGTGTAAAAACAAGAAATGTGTCAATTAACATGAAATAGATGAATAAATCTTTTACACAACTTATCTCACATAACAAACATGACTTGACATAAAATCTTACACATCTTACACCTACAACCTAAACTCTTCCAAAAAACCATTCCCACCTTATTTCTTAAACCATTCTTACAAAATTAAAACAATCAACCTTACGAAAATCTCGAAATTATTTCACAAACTCTCATCATTTTCACCAATTACTCTCCCAAATACCAGACAAACACGCGTCACTCTCATGTATTTAGTGACAATTAATAATTTTAATAAAACTTGTAACAGCTAAAACAGTGACAACATCTTTTTCTTACCCAATCAATTGTGATTATTGACAATTAGCCACAATATTTTTTTTAAATTTGTGAAGTTACACATCGATCATGCATGCATCCACAAAAATGAAATTGTTAATTGTACAACCCACAACTAATTAATTAATTAATTAACCGAATGATTAGTAGTACATGCACTAGCTAGCTCGTGGTGTAATTAATTAATTAACTAACTAACTAACTAACCGTAAAATGGCAAAAAAATAGAAGTAGAGCTACACCACCATGATTAATACAGTACAATGTTTGGTTAGTTTGATGATTTGGCAATAGCATTTATGAAAGCTAAATTGGTTGAGAACAAGTCAAAATTAGGAGTAAGTTCAGTCAGTAAAGCCACTAAAAGCCAGGCCCTCACCCCTCCACTGCTACTTACTGCCACCAGAATAATGTGCAGTGGCAGATGAGTAAATCTTATGGATTTTTGTGGGCAAAATTACAAATTAAACCCCGGGCCAGCTTTTTCTTATTTTCTGCTGATACTTCACCAAATACTCTTTTTAACTTCTTCTCCTTTATTCTCTCAATAACTCGTTTTTCTTGCTTCCTTCTTCCGTCTTCTTACTCTATAAAGTTATTATCAATTTATCATTCTCCATGCAGCCGCACAACGCTATATATATGTATGTATATTAGTTCTCCAAATTAAATACAGAGAAAGAAAGAAAAATTATACATGGAAAATCAGGTTAAAACGAAATGCTGTTCGAGGGGGCACTGGAAACCTTCCGAAGATGAAAAGCTTATAGAACTTGTCGATTTTTACGGCCCACAGAACTGGAACCTCATCGCCGAAAAGCTCCAAGGAAGATCAGGTATATGTATATATAATAATTATATGTTATTAATACCAACGGAAATCCAGGCTTCACCAGTTGAACCTGTTTTATTTTTTTTAATCATATATAATTTGGTTGTGTTTGGAAAAAGGTAAGAGTTGTAGGTTGAGATGGTACAATCAATTGGACCCAAAGATTAACAAAAAGGCTTTTAGTGAAGAAGAAGAGGAGAGATTAATGGAGGCACATTGTGTTTACGGCAACAAATGGGCTTTGATTTCAAGGCTTTTTCCGGGCCGGACAGACAATGCAGTGAAGAACCATTGGCATGTTCTAATGGCTAGAAAATATAGAGAGCAATCCAAATTCTACACAAAAAGACAATGCACTCATCATCATCATCTTATGGAGGATAATAATATTGCAATTGCAAACTTTTCTGTTACCAATAAAAATGTCCCACATTTTCCTAATCAATGTGGAATGGAGGTTTCTGGGTCGGGTTATGCCTACCCGATTCGTCATGATTCCGGGATCAATTTGTTTACCGGTTAGTTAATTAACTTCTTCCAATTTGTTTATCCATTGCAAATTTACCCAATTTGAAGCTATTTATGTTAATCTTGCTATTATATGATATGTACGTCAAGCAGTACTTTAAGCAAATTGAAATCTGAAAATTTAATTAAATATTTGCACACGCATTGTTCTGACTTTGAGAATGATATATATATTTTTATTTGATTGCATGCAGGCTGCAACGAGAGCAGAGAAATTGATGGTTTTGCAAGAAATTCGTACCCAGCTTATAATAATGATAATATTAATAATATTGGATCATTTATTGCACCATCGCCATCTCCTTTGGAAAATAGTAGTGTATTTCAGGAGGCCACTGCTGCTGCACCTACTTTTATAGATTTTCTCGGAGTGGGGTCCACATGAATCAAGGAAATTTAGTTGATAAGTGGTTTAATTTCGAGATTATAGCTAGATCTATGGACGTAATAACTAATTATTGTAGGTAATTAATTATGCCATGATCATTTACATTTAATAAAATGCATGATCTTTTCTTCCATTGTCGTGAAGTTGAATTTTCTTCAAACCGATAATTTTTTCGATGTCTTTCTTTAATGTTCTACTCACATCATTAAGTTAGAGTGAATATCGGCAAGGGGTTATTTTTCACGTGAAGAGGCGACGATCTGACGTACACGTTGAGAAAAACGCCAATTCGGTTGAAATAGGACTAAATTGTGAAAGACTTAATTGACAACCCGAATATTTAAAAAAAAATTGCTCACTTGAATTACGAAACCATTTTTACAATTAATTTTCCCAAATTTTTTGACTAAATTCAATTACAAGAAGATTAGTACCCTATTATAATACAAGTCTTAAGTTCATATTGAATTAAAATTAAGAAATCCAGATATACATTGAATGGTCACTTTCTTACAAATATTATGTTATTACTATTATAAGACAATCTTATGCATTTGTATATGAACGATGATCAACTAAACAAAGATAATTACATTCTCAAATATCCGCCCTTTGT